>PISX010008843.1:0-79320 GCA_004024625.1 Mellivora capensis | reverse complement strand
GTGCCCAGCGCCGGTCGGCCGGAACAAGAGCCACAAGAGCCGGTGACTTCGGGTGAATGAATGGATGCCTGAAGGGACGAATGTGCGTTTCCCCAGGGCTCTGGAATCAGGGCCCTCCACGGTCCTCCCTCCAGATGTGTAAGGCCAGGTGGGAAGGGGATGAGCCGGGCATGCCCTTATGGGTCAGTTCCCGGCACTGCCAGCCTGGCCTGACCTGCCCAGCCAGCACCAGGAAGTTTCCATGCAGGTAGGTCAGTGACCATCTGCTCACCTCTGGCTGGGGCATCATCTAAAGAAATTGAGGGAACCGGGGCGCCTGGGTGGCTCAGTGGGTTGAGCCTCTGCCTTCTGCTCAGGTCATGATCTCAGGGTCCTGGGATCGAGACCCACATCAGGCTCTCCACTGAGCGGGGAGTCAGCTTCCCCCTCTCTCTCTCTGCCTGCCTCTCTGCCTACTTGTGATCTCTCTCTCTGTCAAATAAATAAATAAAATCTTTTTTATTTTTTTATTTTTTTTTAAATATTTATTTATTTGTCAGAGATAGAGGGAGAGAGAGCGAGCGAGCACAGGCAGACAGAGTGGCAGGCAGAGGCAGAGGGAGAAGCAGGCTCCCTGCCGAGCAAGGAGCCCGATGTGGGACTCGATCCCAGGACGCTGGGATCATGACCTGAGCCAAAGGCAGCTGCTTAACCAACTGAGCCACCCAGGCGTCCCATAAATAAATAAAATCTTAAAAATTAAAAAAAAAAAGAAAGAAATTGAGGGAACCTTCCACCAAAAAGTGATGAGGTGCATGGTTGGTCCATGTGTTAGTGACCCTTACTATTTAACCAATACTGATGCCTCAGGGCCTGGGGACCCTGAACCCTTCAAGATGAAGTTCTCATCTTGAGAAGCTCACATCTAGAATGGGAGACAGGTAGGGCATTGGTGTGGTAGGAGCTACAACAGAAGTGGGGACAGGCAGCGGGACAGAAGTAGGGAAGAGAGGCTGGCTCTTTACCTGGGGGCGGGGGCGTCAGAAAACCCTTCTGAGGAGAGGGGCCAGAGTCTTGAAGAAAAAGTGAGACAGTCAAATGGGCGGGGGTGGGTGGGTGGGGGAAGGTGGTCCAAACTGAGGGAAGCCCAGGCAAAGTATGGAGGTGAGAGAGGAGGTACTTTGAGGGAGTGCTGTGGTCCTTCTCTGTGATGGAAGGTGCGGTCGGGTTGGGGAGCTGGTGCCAGGAGAGGCTGACGTTCCAACAGGGCTTGGATAGCGGAGCATTTTGGGTGCTGGGAATAAATACAGAACTGAAGTGAATTGAAATCTTTTGAAAATGGGCACAAGGTTCTCCCTGGATCCTGGACTGAGTGTTTTCAGTGAAGCTCAAAGGAATAGACGGTAGAATCTTTGGGTTTCACACGCAGGTCATGACGTCATCCGTGTGGCATTCAAAGCTGGGCAGGTGGAAAAGCACCCTCATCGCACGTTGAACCTCACTGTGGACCAAAGAGGCAGCTGGGGCAGGAGTCACTGTCCCCACTGCAAAGAGGCAGAGCCCAGACCCCTGACTCAAGCTCAGCCAGGGCCACAGTCCGCAGGAGGAATGCAGCCTCATCTGGATGGAGGGAGCATCTCATGACATCCCCACCCTTCAGATGCTCTTCCCTCCCCGAAACTGCCAAAGGGCTGAGCAATGACTTGGCACTGAGCTGGGTGTGTATAGCCACCCAGCAGGGCTCCCCGCCCCAAGGAGTGCTGGGAGGGGCCCCGTCCCCCAACGATCAGCTGTCAGCTTTGTCATCCTCTATTCTCTCCACTGCTGCTGTCATCAGGCCTTGGGTGACGAGGCTAGGAGGCAGGTGGGGCCAGACTGGAGGTGGAGGGAGCTGAGAGTCAGGCAGAGGCGTTTGGCCTTGGTTGCTATAGGGATAATCATTATAATGACATCCTTGACGTAAGTCATGCCTTACAGTTTCACTGAACATTTCTGAGAATAACAGCGCCCATTAATGGCTAGCTCACTGTGTGCCGGCTCTGTCCCCTAGCAGGTGGGAATTGTTAGCCCCATTTTATAGATGAGGAACCCTGGGCAGGGGAGGGGGGGCCAAGAGGTTAAATTCTTGTCTAAGACCCGAAGCTAGGAAGAGGCAGAACTTGAATTTGAACCCAGGTCTGGCCACACGACAGGGCTCTCTCCTGACATCACACCTTGTATGTATTATTTCCTTCGGCCACGAGACTCTGTCGTGAGCCCAGCAAATGATCTGCTTCTATCGTTCTACTGATCTGGGAGCTGAGGCTCAGGACAGTAGGTCTGATTGACTGCCTGGCTGGACAAAGAGGGCAAAGGAAGGGAAACGGAGCAGGGACAAGAGGAAGGAAGGTTGGTTGACTCAAAAGAATAAACAAACCGAAGAAACGAAAAAGGAACAAACGACGACCCAGGTGAGATTACAGCACGTGACCCAGTGGCAGGGGCAGCAGGCAGGGGACCGCCCTCCAGCTTCCATCCGCTCCAAGGACCCCTGGCCTTGGCCCCTTGGCCGCATTTTAGACCCCTGATCCCACCCCACCCTCCCCTAGCCGGGGAGTCCCCTGCTGCCCCACCCGGCTCTCTGCTGCCGCCGTGTGGCTGCTCTTCTCCCTGCACCATTCCCGCGGCGGCTTGCCCGGTGGCTGGGAGCTCCTGGCTTGGGGTGTGGGGTGCTCGTGAGCGGTTGACAGATGAGGGAAGTGGGTGCAGGGGGTGGAGTGGAACTTCAGAGGTCCAGTCATGCCCCTTGGAGTGGCTTGGCAGGGTACACAGGCCCTTTGATCCTCATGCTTCCCTATGTGCCCTCCCCTCCCTTTCATCTCCAACCCAGGTCCCAGGAGGTCTGTCTTTGGCCAGAACCCTTCCACCCAAAGCCCGGACCTCCTGTTTACAGAGCATCTCCTGAGTCCTGGACACTTGGGACGTATCGCTTTATTCTCTCCTATTATGTATAACTCTTATCCTCCTTTGACAAGTAATGAAACTGAGGCCCTGAGAGGACAGATGATTTGCCCAAGATCCCACAGTTGGTGAGTGGGTGAGCTGGGATTCTAACCCAGGTATTTAGGGCTGCTACGCACAGAATTCCTGAAAGTCAGAGGTGTGGGGGCCTTTAGAGGCCTTCCTGACCAACACATTTATTCTTCAGGCAGGGAAACTGGCTCTCAAGAGGAAGGGACCTGTCGCACAGCGAGAAAGCTGCAGGCCCAGATGGAGCCCGGAAGAGCCTCTTCTCCCATTTCCGTCTGTCTGGCCTCCGTCAGATCCATTCCACTCCAGCCACCATTTAACTGGATGGAGCTCAGGGCTGGGAATGCAGGCGTCCTGTCCTCGCCTCCTCTCCCCGACCTGCCATTATGGATCCTGGTGGGTGGAGTGAGAAGGTTGATAATGGGGTGGGAGGGGCAGAGAGCGAGGGGGCCCTGTGGCCCAGTCTTAGGTTTATTTAGCCTTTCGGGTTGTCACTTTGGGCATCTGCGGGCATAGACGGCTGGGGCAGGAGAGAGGGAGCGAAGGTCTGAGCGGCTGTGGGTTGTGGGCGGTACAAGGCTCAGCCCCGCCCCCATAGGCGTGGCCCAGTGTGGTCAGGTCAGTGACCTCCATACCTCTTCTCTTGGATGCAGCACTGCCTCTCCCTGAAGTCTCCCGGACAAAGGGGGTCTGGGACCCTTGAGGCCGGCCCATGGGCCTAGGGCTGGGAGGGGGACCTGAGGGAGGAGGAACAGGTAGGAAGAGACGCCGGTGGGGTGGTGCGGGCGATGCTGAAGGAGCCTGAGACTTCAGAACAGCTCAGACCGGCTCTCACTGACCAGGAGCGGTGCTGGCTCACGTCCCCTCATCACTTCCAAAGCTGTTCAGAAGGTCCCCTGCCTCCCTCCCTTGACCTGCGCCTCTGACCCAGCCTGGGACCCCTCCGTGGCTCCTCACGGCCAGCCGGACCAGGACCTTTGGCTTTACCCTGGAGCCATGAGACCTCCCCAGCTCAGCCTCATCTGGCCTCTCCAGCCTCAGGTGTCACAAAGGACACCAAGGAGTCCCCATGCCCAGAGGCCCCTATCCCTCCTCCATTCTGACCGTCCTCCCTACACTGCCAGGCTAGTGCTCCCGCTGCCATCTCCTCCGGGAAGCCCTTCCCTTCCACCTTTGATGGGCTCCTATCTCACCGGTGTCCTCTGTCTGTCTAGGGCTGGTGGGAGCCATGGGGGGAGGTCCACAGAAGCCTGCACAGTCGGGCTCTGTGGAAGGCAGGCCTCCTCGGGGCTGCTGGTAATTCCCACCTACATCATCCTTTTATCCTTGGTATGATCTTCTAGGGCAGAGGAGAGATTAGAGCAGCCTGGGAGAGTCCGAGAAGAGGGCAGTGGGGCCTGGAGGTTAAAAGCATGAACTTTGGAACCAGACAGCCGGAGCTTGAATCCCAGCTTTGAGACTTTCTGGCTGTGTGATCTTGGACTAGTTACCTAACTTCTTTAAGCTTCCGTTTCCGGTTCTTCAAAATGGGATGGTAACTGAATCTCCCTCTGGGTAGAGGGTTGCAGGGTGGCCCGCCGGCACCTGCACTCACTGAACGTGTGCGACCCTTCTCCCCTCTAAGCCTTTCTTTTGGCTCCCTTGTCCTCAGCCTCCCCCAAATTTGCTCTAGCAGGGTTGACTAATTGGCCCACTTTTTGCCCACTCCTGCCTTTTGTGTCTTGTTCCCTGTTCCAGAAATGCTTTTCGGGCCTTGTCTTTTTTTTTTCAACCCCATGGTTCTTCTTTCCCTGAAGACGGCTCAGTGACACCGCCAGGAAGCCCTCTGTGGTATTCCCTACCGCCATCCTCCCCGCCAGGCCTGGCTTAGGGCCCCTAATTAGAGCCTCCCAAGCAGTCCGATGGCATTGCTCCTTATGCTAGTCTCCCAGCCAGACAGAGGCCTCATTCCCCTCTGGGTACGCAGTAGCAGGGCAGTCCGCTCAGAGTAACCCACGCAGAGACCCAAGTCCCGATTCCTGGAGTAGAGACAAAGCTGATTTGGGGCCGAGCAAGGCTCCCTGGAAGCCCCCTCCTTCCTGCCCCAGCTTTATTTTGGTTCTGGAATCATTCCAGTCAGCAGACTCGGTCCCCACCGTGCCCATCCCGGGTCCACAGTCCACATTTCATGCAGTTAGAGGGAGGGAGAGGGGGGAGAGAAGGTGGGTGTTAAAGGCTTTCCTGTGCTGCCGAGCCCCTGGGGCAGAAACGGTCTCGGTCTCCCCGGCTGCAGAGGCTCCCCAGCTGTGCCCCTGGCCTCTGTGGCGGGCCATGCAGACCTTCCGGTGCCGGCCACAGGGCTGGGCCACAGTTCTGCCTCCAGTTCCATGACCACCGTGGGCTCTCCCAGCAGCACTGGGGGTGACAGGTTGGGCCTGGGTCTCCATAGCTCACCAGGGCCAGTGGCAGCCCGAGAGCCCCTGCGCTGACCTGTGGGTGGCCCCAGGGAGCGGGTGCGGCTGCAGGCCACCCTCCCCACCCCCACCCCTCCGCTGCCTGCTTCTCACTGGGGGCTGCCGCAGCCAGTGATGGCTGGAAGGTGTGCGCGCTCCTCCTCCAGCTGGGGTGGGTGGTAGCCGAAGCCCTGGTGGGGGGCGAAACAGTCCAGCCCCTTTTCTTCTGGTCAGGATCCTCCAGGGGGCCAATCACACAACAGTGCTCCTTAGGCCATCAGGCTGGACACTCCGGAAGCCACGACGTGCTTGGTGTCTGCCCCTGCTCACGGCTCTCCTCTCTCCCCTCCAGTTTTCTCCAGATGGAGGAAGGCCCTGCTCTCCTTCTAACTAACCCCTTGGCTAAGAATCTCAGGGTCTGTTTCTGGAACTTGACCTAGGACCCCCAGTGTCCCCTCCTTCCCAGTCTGGCATTCAAACCCTTCCTTCTCACCCCCCCCCAATCTGGATGCCCCTTGACTTCCCCTCCCTGCCCCTTTCCTCCCACCCCTGCAGTCTGTCTTCTGGCCCCACTGGCTACCCACAGGTTGAGGCATCTCTCTTCCCAACAGGGCCTGGCCTGGAGGTATAGAGCCAATGCCTAATCCATTGGTGGGGATCCATTAGGTGGGGACCAAACGCAGGGACCTGGCTCTGGGCCTCTCAGGACCTCTGGGCCTTGTCAGGGTTATGGATGGAGGGAGCAGATTTCACGGAGCATGATTCCGGAGTCAGCCTGGTCTCCTGGTCACTTCTCCTGCCCAGAGAAAGGGCGTCGTGTCCACTCCAGTAGGCTGAGGACAGTTAGTGACAGGGAAGTTCCTGTCCCTGCCTTGCTGGGGCTGGCTGCCTCCGTGGGACACACTCCGTTCTTCTCTTGCCTCTCAGGGCACGGCTCCCATCCTGTCCTCATAGCCCCCAGAGCTCTGCCGTGGTGGCATTCAGCACTGAGCAGATCCCCAGGACCGGGGAGTCTTGTCTTCTGGACAGCCTAAGGGCTGTGTCCTCTTCATGTCATGTCTGTTGGTGTCTAGCAATGCATCTGGCCCCCGAGACTCACACGTTTCCCCGTACATGACCCCGCCTAGCACTGGTCTCCCAGCAGAGTGGGGTGTGGAGAGCCCTGAGAGACCAAACCCCAATGCCCCAGGCCGAGGGACAGGCTGATGGGCCAGTGCCAGGCTGCCTTCCGTGGGTCGTGGCCCAGCCCCAGCCCCAGCAGGCCCTCTGTGGGAGAAAACCTTGGGTCCCTAGACACCTGGCTGGGCCCGCTCCTCCACTGCAGTCTGGACAGAAGGACCAAGATGGCTCATGGGGGCTCCGGCAGGGGACCCCAACATTCATGGCTCCCGCTGGACTAGGGAGGGGCATCAGAGCTGAGCATGGGCCAGGCCCCGGGCAGCTCGGTGCCCACCCCGGCCCTTCTTGCCAGCTGCTAGTTTCGCCGAACGGGGTGCCACATGGACACGGGCCTGCGCAGAGTGGCCAGCATCTGGTTCCAGTGCGTGGTGCCCATGCCGCTGGCGGACGGCCCAATGATGACATGGCCCACGTTGTCCCCTCGGCCATCGCTGCTGCTCTCAGCCACTGTCACACGGAGAGACAGGTCCTGGGGAGGAAGTGACATGGGTGCTGGGGATGGGGTGCCAGGCCCCAGCAGGGGGCCAGGTGTGGCTCCCTGAATCCTTACCCCCGATCTGCATAGCCCCCAGGCTTCTGTTGGTGTCTCACTACACAGCGGTAGTGCTGGACTACCAGGTTCAAATGCTGGCCTCCCCACACGCCTTGCTATGTGACCTTGGGCAGTGACTTGGGCTCTTCCTACCTTAGTTCCCCATCTGTGAAATGGTAATCCTATTAGTTCCTACCTGTTCTGGGGGGAAAAAAAGGTTAAAATGTGTCAAGTGCTTAGAACAGCCTCTGCACACGGAGCATTTTGATGTCTCATTATTCTTAATATAATCGTATGTTGGACTCAGAGCTGAGGAAGGAAAAGAATGTGTTTGAGATCAAAGTGGTTGAGCTTGAAACTAAAACCCAGCCTCCTTCCTTCTCCTCTCCTCCTGCCTCCTCCCCCACCTTCCCCCCTGGTCCCAGAGGTCTCCCACCCTTGGAGGCTGTGGAGTAGGGACACTGCGGCCGCCGGGGGTGGGAGAAGAGGGGGACAGGTGGACAGTCTGTCCCATGAGGGTTGCAGGAAGGCAACACCAGTGCCAACCAGAGATGCCGGGATGTTTGCCTGGCTCGGGGACTCTGGGAGTGAGGCCGACTTCTGGGCTTCCAAATTCAGGGGGGTGTCAGAGTAGGCGGGTTCCCACAGCCCCATGGATAAGGGGCAGGTTTCGGCTCAAGGCACAAAAGGCCGTTCTCACTGTCAGGGATGCCCATGGACGGAAGGGCATAGTGAGGGGAGGTGGTAAGTTCCCCATCCTCTGAGGCATGCCAGCAGGGCCACTGGTGAGGCACAGGCCATATCCTCTGTAACCCCCCAGTTTTGGTCTGTGGTATCTGTATGGGGGGGTGGGGGGGAGAGGGCGTGGTCTCCCTGGATCACATGACCTTCTGAAGCCAGTGTGAGGGGGCTCAGCGGGGCCTCTGCTGGTAGCCTCCAGAGAGTTAGGGCCAGCACTGTGGGCCCTTGGCTTAGCCCTGGCTCATCTCCAAGGCCTTTGTTGCTCCTACCGGAAACTGTCTTAGCTTAGCTCCCTCCTCCTGCAAAAGCCTCCCTTGACCACCAAAGTCTGGCATGCTCTTGGAGGATTAAGATTGTCTGGGGACTTTCTGCCTGTCCCTTGTGAGCACCAAGGAAGTAGCGCCTGTGTCCCCAGCACCCACCATAGGACCAGTACCTGGTGGGTGCTCCCTAAATGCCTCACCACTAGAAAGGTGAGGGCTTGAGGCAAACCATCGGCATCTGCAGGAGCCCTGAGACGCAAGGTCGGAGTGGCTGGAGTGGCCCCAGGGTCCCGGGGTGACCAGGCCTGGGCTCCCACGCCTGAGCCGGTACCCCCCTCACCTGGAGCACGATGGCTGGCACCGAGAAGATCATGGCTTCATTGAACACCGGGTTGGGGTCATCCCTCTTCACAGCCGTCTTCTTTTTGCTCATCTTCCTCCCATCCTGAAGCAGGTACACCTTGACGAAGGGGTCTGTGGGCGAGCGAGAGGCGGGGGTCAGGGCCACTCTCCCTTGGCATAGGCCTGCCCAGTCCTAGTGGCCCACTGGCTCCACACAGCCAAACCTTCACGGCTGCCACCATACCCTGCCGTCCTGCCATTGGGCCTTTAGTTCTTTCCTATTTCACAGATGAGAAAACTGAGGCTCACGCGCGAGTCAGGAGAAGAGCCGGGCTTGGGGCTCAGGCAGCCCGCCTCCCGGCCCCCGCACGCGCTCCCTGCCCATGGCGCTCGGCAGACTCGGCAGACTCCGCAGACCCACCACTTCGCATTCTATAATGAGCACAGACGTCAGCCCTGAGTCACCCTGCACCCGTTCTGTGGAGCCTGACTTTGAAATAACAAGTCACTCACTGCTTGTCACCCTCCGCCCACTGCGTGTCCTTGCTGTTCCCGCCTGGACCCTGGATTCCCCCTCCCCGCCAGCTCCCAGCAGGTCGGGCTCCCCACCCCCAGGCCTCTGTTTCTAGTTCTGTTCCTGCAGATGGTGGGAGGCAGCAGGTCCTGCCTGGCACCCAAACCATCCTGGGGGCCCTGGGCCCTGTCTGGGATCTGGGATGCAGCCCAGCTCCTGCACACGGAGCCTCCGCGTCATGATTTCTAGTTCTGGAAAGCAGGCCTCCACCTTGGTTTCTTCCCCATGCCCCAGCCTCCTGCTCTTAGACTCCTGTCTGTCCCTCATGGGGGTTCCCTGACACCCTCGCTGTGCTCAGCCTTCCACAGCCAGACTGCTTTCCCCACTGTGCACGGCTCCTGAGCTCAGCCAACACCAGGGGGTGGAGGGGCCAGGCCCTGTACCCCCACACCTGCTGATGCTCCCGGGGGCCCCCCCGCTTAGCAGCTGGGCCCACCCACCGCTCCCACCAGCCCACCCAAAGGAGCCGGGCAGCCGGCCAGGCCTTACCAGCTGTGGTCTTGTCGTTGGTCCAGATGAGATTTTTGGCTTTCACCACCACGACCGTGAGGCGCTCAGCTGTTGGGAGGTAGCTCAGGGACAGCAAGATCTCACCCACAGCGTCAGCAGCCTGGAGGACACGTGAGTGACTTGAGGGGCCCAGGGCAAGGCAGAAGCTTCCTTCTCCACTGAGAACTCGTTGCTCCTGCCCTTCCACCAGGCACTGGGCCAGTGGGATTGAGAAAGGGACCCCAATGCCCCATCCCATGAAGTGTGCACCATCCCTCCCTCCTACAGGGGGTGGGTCCTGCCTGGGAAGGAGGGCCAGAGGGCACCTGTCAAATGTGGGCACCCAGTGCAGGTAGGGTCCCTCCTTCCAGCCCATGGAAAACATTCTGTGGAGTAGCACACAGAGGTCCCAGTGGACCAGGACGGGTAGACCATTTGCTTGAGTAACAGTGATGGTCCCCAAGCCAGCCTATGCTTACAAAGGTAAACCGCAGCTTGGCCTCTGTCTGCAATGACCCCCTTTAGTGCCAGAGCACCTCCCCAGCAGAAAGCCTCTAGGAAGAGAGTGTCTGAAGGTTTGGTGGTTGGTGCAGTGAATAGGGGTGAGAGCATCTTCATTTCATGCGGTAAACAGTTTCCCTGAATATGGCACAGGCCTCTTTCTCTCACCCCCTAAAGAATGGTGGGGTGGGGGCTGTTGTGGACGGCGGGGTCTCCCCGCTGCAAGAGGTGTGTGTGTGACCCTCTCTCCATGGGTGGACTGACCTTGTTCTGGTCCTGGAGGTAGAGCCAGCCACTGAAGGGCTGCAGGGGGAGGTCGAGCACAGAGAGCTTCAGCTCGACCACGCCCGTGCTGACCTTCCGCTCATCCTCATCGATGCCGAACACAGAAAACCGCAGGCTCTTCTCCTCCAGGGCGGCAGGGTCCAGGGGGATGGAGAAATTCTCATCGAAGAAGATGGAATAGGCATTCCTTTGGATCTGCAGAGAGAAAGGGACATAGAGGGAGCTCTGACTCTGGGGAGGGGGTGGCAGCCAGGGGCCTGTGAAGCCATGGTGGGGAGAGAGCACTGGACAGAGAGTCCAGAGGCCTGGGCAAGCACCCTGGCTCTGCTGCGCCCCACCCCCCCACCCGGCCTCAATGCCAATTCTTCCTTTGGTGGTTTAGCCCTGAGGACTTTTTTTTTTTTTAATGTGGGCTCCATGCCCACCGTGGGGCTTGAACTCATGACCCTGAGATTAAGAGTCGTGTGCTCTACCAACTGAGCTAGTCAGGCACCCCAGCCTTGGGGATTTAAAGGCCCCTGTCTTCCTCTCTGTGATGGCCAGTCTGGTAGCCTGGCATTCGAAGCTTCCATAATCGATACCAACGAATTCCCACACTCAGTGCCCATGGCTCCATAAAACCCTTGTGATGTTTGCTGAACTGGTCTCCTCTTTCTTACACCTGTTCAGGTCCAGCTCTGGGCCGGGGTGTGCAGTAAGTACAGAAAATCGTGGAGCTGAGAACCGCTGATGTCCTAGCCCTTCAGAGCCTGGCCCCGGATGGCCTGAACGTTGTGGGATGGATGGATGGATGATGGATGGATAGGTGGATGGATGGATGGATGGATGGATGGATGGATGGATGGTTCGATGGATGGATGGATGGGTGGATGGATGGGTGGATGGATGGATGGGTGGGTGGATGGATGGATGGATGGATGGGTGGATGGATGGACGGATGGATGAATGGATGGAGTGATGAGGTGAGGCTGGGCAGACTCTGCTTCCAAGTCCAGTCCTGCCTGGTAGATGCCTTTGGCCTCCTCCCAGGAAGCCGTGGGCAGGCCCCTTGGGAAGGTGCCCTAGCGGGCACAGCTCCCCTGTCCATTGGGGGCTGCCTTAGTCACTGCCTGGCAATATTCAAGGAGGAGCTCTCATTCCTGGAAACTTGCTTGAAGCTGGGGGATTGCCCAGCCTGGGGGCAGCCACCTACTTGCTGGGACTGGCTGGGCTGCAATGCTGAGAAGCCTGCCTTCTTGGGAATAAATCCGCCAACAGTTCCGGGTGCACTGAAGCATACTCTTTGGTCCCTGCCTGGGTTGTGGGAAGGTTCCTTTGCCACTGCTCCCTGGGAGCCACGTTCCCCAGCCAGTTCCCTGCTTGAGGATCTTCACGGACTCCTTCCCCTGTGGGATAAAGTCCACCCCCTGATCTTGACCTTGGCATCCAGGCTCTTCATGATCTCCCTCCTCCTGCCAAATGAGCCACTTTGCTCGGGTTCCCTGACCATGTATTCTTTGTGTGTTGTGCTTTAGGAGCACATGGGGGGAGGAAAATGGGAACTCCAGGGCCAAGTCCTGGATCCCCGGCTCACTTGCTGGTGTTGTGTTTGGGAAAAGCACTCTCTTGAACCTCTTCATCTGTAAGATGCCCTCAGTCCATCCCATTGGGGCTAATGAGAGTCATGGATGTAGGGACTCGGTGAACCAGATTCTCAGCACACACCAGGCTGTGGTGGTTCCTGTCCACCAATGTCCCCCCTCAAGGAAGGTGCCCGGAACCACCCAGGATCTTCTAGGCAGCCCAGGCCATCAGCAGCCTGGATCCAGGCTCAGCAGGGACACTCCATGGTCCTGAGATACAATCTATTATATTCCTTTCCTCAAGGATTTCAGTCCCCATTTGAGAGATGGGAAAACCATGTCACAGAGAGCTTACGTGACTTATCCAAGGTCATGCTGCTAGGAAGTGGAAAACTGCTACTGGAACCCAGACAGTGAGGTTTTAGGGTCCTGCTTCTCACCACCCACTGGACTGCCTCTCTTGGGTCCCACATGTACTGGGCTGTAGTCAGGGCCCAGGAGTCGGGGGGCAGCATGGGGGTGGGAGAGGGATGACAGTGTCCACCACAGAGGGACTGTCAACTTCAGCGTGGTAAGAGTGACTGGACACAGGCGGGTTTCTGCGGAGTCAGAAACCACTTGGTCCTGCAGGCCCGCAGGTTCCCTCTATTCCAGTTAGAGGCCACGGGGCGTCTACCTTGCCCACCTCAGAGGACTCCCAGTCATGGCGTCTGGACCCCTTTTACTCCTAATCCAGCCTGGAGGGGAGTGTGTCTCATGAAGGCTTTGCTCCCTCTTGGCAAAACAGAGGGACCCTTGAGGGGTAGCCTGGTGTGGTAGGGTGCTGAGTGTCTCCCCCGACTCTCCCTGATCGACGGGCTCCCTTGCCTCTGGCTCCTGGTGGAGTCAGACGGGGGGACCACTCAAGGGAAATCAGAGGTCAGAGGGAGGTGGGGGTGCTTATTCCCTAGGTCCTTCTCTGCAGTACTGCTGTGGTCTGACCATATGTGTCCCTTGACCAAAGGGCACAGAGCCTATCAACGTGGCCCCCTCTGACATGCCTTTCTTCCTTTGGGGCCAGTAGCCCCCCTTCCCCTTATCCCTTCAGAAGAGGGTGCCACTCCATCTTTGAGGTTGCCCTATACCCCACCCACACCATTGTTTTGTGTGTGTGTGTGTGTTTTAAAGATTTATTTATTTATTTTAGGGAACGGGGGGCGGGGAGGAAGAGAGACAGAGGAGCAGAGAAAGAGGGAGAGACAGAATCCCAAGCAGACTCCCTGCTGAGCGTGGAGCCTGACACGGGGCCCGATTCCACGACCCTGAGATCATGACCTGAGCCTAAATCAAAAGTCGGAACAACTCAGCCACCCAGGCGCCTCTCCCCCACATGATCGTTAACGGTCCTGTTATTAAGCTCTCCACAAATGAGCCAACTTGAACATGTCATCCCTCTTCTGCCAGGACCCTAAGCTGACCCAGGGGACAGGAGTGGAAACGGACATTTACCACACACTGGGCTCCTGGGGTAGGACTGCCAAGAACCACGCCTGGTCCTCAGGTCCTTCAGCTCTGGGATTAGCATCTCAAGCTGCCCTGTGGCACCCTCCTCACATCCAGCCTGGCCCTGCAGACCCGCCTGCCCGGGGAGGACCCCCGAGGGCCCAGAGCGCACCCCACTTACCCGGGAGATGCCCACGATCTGCTCGTCGGGCAGCAGGCTGACGCGCATGAAGCAGGACTCGAAACCAGCTTCTTCCCGCTCCAGGAGGTCCTTGCCCTGCAGCACAGCCACGTGGAGGGTGTGCGAGGCCGCGTCGTAGTCCATCCTCACCTCCACCTGGCCCAGCGTGAAGTCCTGCCCAAAGGTGTTGCTCACGGAGGAGATGGAGTTCAGCGAGTCAGCGGACTGCGACTTGTGGAGGGTCCCGTAGGGGGCCAGGTCCAGCTCCCGGCCCATCAGCTCCAGCGGCCCCAGCTCGCTGATGCTCTCAAAGGTGTCCTCAATGCTGAGGCTGCCTTTGCGGCTGGGTGGTCCCCGCGTGCTGGCCCGTGGGGCATTCCAGGCAGGCACTCTCTGGGGGTGAGAGAAAGGGACACGGGAGCATCGCAAATGCAAAGGCATGGTCTTGCGAGCCTGGTCTATTCGGGGCACCTCTGGTTCCCCTTTTGCAGGAACAATGCATGCCTTAGTCAGGTGTTTTTAAAGATTTACTTACTTATTTGAGGGTGGAGAGAAAGAGAGAGAGAGAAGAGCGCAAGCAGGGGGAGGAGCAGAGGGAGAGAACATCCACGCAGACTCCCACTGAACATGGGACCTGGTGCGGGGCTCGATCTCACAACCCATGCGATCAGGACCCGGACTGAAACCAAGAGTCCGATGCTCAACCGACAGAGCCCCCCAGGGGCCCCAGGAAAGTCCTTGCTTAATGCTCTTTTGTGTCACTCCGTTTTCTTTCCCTAACCACGAGGAAGAAAGCTTTTTTCAAAATGTTTAGTGATGCTGACTGAGTTCCGTACATAAAGATATTCACTGCAGTGATGTTTATGGAAAGGGAAAGTAGTTCGCAACCCAAGTTTCCAGCGCAAGGGCGACAGGTAAGAATACTAGAAGCAGAGCCGTTCAACAGATGATCGAGCAGCCTCAAAGGACATTTACCAAAATGTCTACAAAAGGGGAAGTCTTCCAAGTTGGGTAACGTTCACCTTAATATTAAAAATTTTCCTTTCTCTAAATTGACCTTGGGATTTGAGAACACAAAAGCCTTTGTGCCATCAGCATCTCCCAAACTGCTGCACAGTCTTCGTTACCATCATTTTTAACGGGCCCCCAACCTGTCATTGAGTGGATAGCTGTGATTTACTTTCCTGTTCCCCACTGCTAGACATTTACGTTGTTGCTTATTCTTCACGAAGAGAGATAATGCAGCATCAACTAGCTTTCCTAAAATCCTAGCTCAGAGGACACGGTCCTTTTGCGAGCAGTTGACCTATGTTGCCAAAATGCTTTTTGGAAAAGTTGTACCAAGGTACAGTCCCCCCTAGCAGAATGGGAGATAGTCCCCTCGTACCCCAAATGAATGAGCGTGCGGGGCCCATATCCGGTAACAGATTCTGGCTGTGTTCTCTGGAACTCGACATGATGTTAGAAAAATTCTCTGCCAAGTATCTAATGATGAAATATTCAGCAATATACACTGAGAGCCCTAAAAAATGTTTGTCTTCCCTGACACAGGAATTCCACATCTGGGCATCCACTCAAAATACATAATCCCAAATGAAGACAAAGTTTTATATATAAAGCATTCACTGCATTACTTATAATGGCACTTAGGAAATCATGGCACATACATAAAAAGGAACCTGAACCGGCCATTAAAATGATGTTTATGGGACCCCTGGGTGGCTTAGTTGGTTAAGCGTCCAACCCTCAGTTTCAGCCCAGGTCATGATCTCAGGGTCGTGCGGAGTCTGCTTAAGACTCTCTCTCTCTCTGGGGCGCCTGGGTGGCTCAGTGGGTTAAAGCCTCTGCTTTCGGCTCAGGTCATGATCTCAAGGTCCTGGGATCGAGCCCCACATCGGGCTCTCTGCTCCTTGGAGAGCCTGCTTCCTCCTCTCTCTCCCTGCCTCCCTCTCTTGCCTACTTGTAATCTCTGTCTGTCAAATAAATAAATAAATAAAATCTTTTAAAAAAAAAAAAGACTCTCTCTCTCCATCCGCCCCTCCCCCCTGCTCTCTCTCTTTAAAATAAATCAATAAATCTTTAAAAAAAATGATGGTTTATGACAGGGGCTCAACAATATAGGAAAATGCTTTAGCTGTGAGATAAAAAGAGCAGCGTATAAAATTTTATGTAGAAATGACACCTATTGCATAAAAACTATGCATGGAAAAAAGACTGGAGGGTAGATTAAAAGTCCTGGAATGAAATCAAAATTTTAGTGGTTAAAATACAGCTCACAGTTATTTGCCCCTGGGTGGTGGCCTGTGGGGAGAGGCTTTTCTTATTTGTATTTTCCTGTAGTTTTCACAGGATGGTTTTTATTTTATTTTTTATTTTATAGGATTAAAATTTTTTTTAAATTTATTTAACAGACAGAGATCACAAGTAGGCAGAGAAGCAGGCAGGGAGAGAGGAGGAAGCAGGCTCCCCACTGAGCAGAGAGCGCAATGCGGGGCTTGATCCCAGGACCCTGGGATCATGACCCGAGCCAAAGGCAGAGGCTTAACCCACTGAGCCACCCAGGCGCCCTATTATTTTATTTTTTAAAAAAGATTTATTTATTTATTTGACAGATGGAGAGAGAGAGAGAGCACACAGCAGGGGGGTCAGCAGGCAGAGGGAGAAGGAGAAGCAGGCCCCCCACTGAGCAGGGAACCCGATATGGGGCTCGATCCCCAGACCCAGGGATCATGACCTGAGCAGAACACAGACGCCCAACCAACTGAGCCACCCAGGCGCCCCACACAGGATGGTTTTTAAAATTGAAAGCATTCATTCCCTCACCAAGTGTCGCATCACTGGGCTATGGTGGAGACACAGAGGGGGACAGGGGTCCCTGGAAGTTAACCAGGAGGAAGTTAACCAGGAGAGAACAAGGGAGTGGGGAGGGAGGGGATGCCGCCTCGAGAGAGCAGAAACCTCACCTTCTGCTTGGCCTCTGCGTAGGTCTCCCCATACTTCTGCTGAAGGTACCTGTAGTCGTAGTTTGGGAACGGGGAGGGGCTGGGGAAGCTCCCCGATGTCCAGAGCTTCCACAGGCTCACAGCTGCAATTCCCAGCAGTGCCAGGGCCCCAGCAGTGTAGACACCCACCTCCCAGCCAGGGGGGCTCTTGATGACTGCAAGGCAAGGGCAGCCTCTCATTAGTAGGCTTTGGGGTCCCCTCCTCCCACCCAAGGAGCAGGGAGTTCAGCACTGACTTCCTTATTCACTGCACAAATATTTACTGAGCCACTACTATGCACCAGGCTCCATGGTAGGTGCTAGGGGATCCAGGATCCTAGTGTGCTGTGATTTCCGTTTCCATCCCCTTTTCTACAAAAGCATCCATTTCTACCGGAACAGGATGGCAGTGGGGACTAGCTTGGCTAGATCAGATGAAGAGCTGTGAACGATGGTTAAACATCCCCTAGGCTTTGAACAAATAGGGTTATTTCCCCCTCTTTTGAGTTCTCTGACCTTAGAGCCTTCAAAAGACTTCTTGCTGCCAGGTAATCAAAGCCCCCTTTTGAGGTCTGAGGGAAGAGGGAAAGGGTTCGGGGAGAAGAAGAAATGACCCCGTTTTTGGCTCACTGTCATGTATAACAACCCAATGTCTATCAACTGATAGACGGATAAATAAAATCTCCATCCACACAATGGAATACAATGTGGCAACACAAGGGTCTTGGTTGCAACATACATCTTGCAACATACATGACCCGTGAAAATGTCACGCTAAGCGAAAGAAGCCAGTCACCAAAAAACACATGTTGTAGGATTCTATTTACATGAAATGTCTAGAATAGGTAAATGCCTAGAGACAGAAAGTTGGTTAGTGATTGTCTAGGGGGACAAGGGGGCAATGCAGAATACAGGGTTGCTTTGGAGAATGATAAACAGATTCTCAAAGTTGAAAGTGTTGATGGGTATAAAATATGTTAAATCCACTGAATTGACGCCTTAAGCAGGTAAATTGTATGTGAATTTTATCTCAATAAAGCTGTTATAAAAAAAAAAAAAAGGCTCAGCCAGAAGTGAGATGTAGCTTTTTGGCTGTGCAGGGCTTGGGGACGAATCCAGACGCTTAATGCTCTCTCTCCACTGATAAGTAAAGAACTTCCCCTAGCTGAGCCTCACTGGCCCCAGACAGAGTAACAAACCGCCCCCTCACCTGTGTTGGGTGAGCTCTCACCTATCAGAAGTGACCTTCTGCCGGCAAACATAATTCTCTGCACCATTCTCAGGGCTGCTCCTATGCTCAGTTCAAATGGGGAAACTGAGGTGCACAAAGGATAAAGAAATTGCCCAAGGTCACAGAGCCAGGAAGGGGTGGTCCTGGGATTTCAACTCTGCCAGCCAGACTTGAGAGCAAGCAGGAGTCACCACTGGCTCACCCAGCCTCCACCCAGCACAGCTCTGAAGCAGCAGGGCGGAAAGAGTTGGGGAGGGCATTTCACAGGTGGAGATTTATCACTGCAACGTCTGTTGAGCACCTACTGTGTGCGCAAGCACCCTGGAGGGAGTCAGCCCCAGGCTCAGTCCCTGTCCTTAAGTAGCTCACAGTCTAGGGATAAGATAAGTAGGCAAATAAATAGACAAAACAGAGTGATGAGGACAATCCAGGAGGGCTTCTTGGAGGAGAGACATCCAGGCTGAGATACGAGGGAGGAGCAAGAAACGTGCCAAGCCAAGGTGCCAGGGACTGGGAGTTTAGGACGAGAAGAGGAGGGGGGTGTCCAAAGCCCGGAGCATTCAGAGTGTCCAGTGTGGGAGAGAGAGTGGGGTATTTGGGGCTGGGGAGTTCCTTGCTACCCCTTCCTTGAAGCCAGGCTGTCCTGTGCTGCCATGCAGCAGCAGCAGTCCCTCTGGCAGTGGGAGGCCTCAGCCTGCCCCTGCTCTCCTGAGACCCGCCAACTCTAGCCGGAATCCATAACACTAATGCACTCCGGAGAAGAGCAGGCCCAGCCTGTAGCCCCAGCATTTATCCAGCACGCACATCCTATGAGTTCCTGACCTCCACCTGCTAGAGGAGGAGAGCTGAGGCTGGGAGAGGCTGGAGAGCCTGCCCAGCCACCCACCCAAGGCCCCCGGGGTAGGCAACGTAGAGCCTCGCCAGTCTGAGCTTGAGCCTTCCCACCAGGAGAATGGAGATGACCCCCACTCCCCAAGCAGACGGTCCCGCCCTGGGGAATTCATCTTGCGGTGGGGGATGGGGGGGAATCCCAGGAAGTTTTATATCTGATGTGAATCATCAAGGCTGTATTTATAACTGCAGAAATCTGGAAACAGCCTGCCGGGGTCACTGGGGCCGGGTGGTGCTAACTAGGGAGGGAAATATCACTGGCCTTTGAGAATGGAAGTCATTAGGATGTCACTGTGGCAAAGCAGGAAGACGTGTCATGCGTTGTCAGAAGAAAAAAAGATGAATTCACGACACGGTCCAAGGTCCAACCACACAGTTTTGACGTAAAAATCACAGCCTATGGACAAGGGCTGGGCGGGACCAGGGACAGAGGAGGGGGGCAGGAGATCAGGATGGAGGAGCTGTGAGCAAACCCGGAGTTCTCCTGACCTCTGTTGACAGAACAGAATTTGTGGGCTAACCAAAACCACAACAGAGATCTACTGAGGGCCCCAGGCGAGCCCTGCTGAGCCAGAAAAGTTCTGGGAGTCTGGTGAATAAGGGATGGCCTAGGAACGGGCCTGGTGAACTGGACAATGAGGACGCACGTGAGCATCCGGGAGGCTCCAGGGATGGCTCCCAGCGGGGCCCGGGTGGTCGTGGGGGCGGGCGAGCAGGTGGGCTCTGAAATCTGAGGTCCCCGTGGATGATGCGCAAGGCCACGTGGCACAGCAGAACCAGGCTCCCCTGAGAGGGAGGATCCCAGGGGGGCTGAGGGCCTGAAGCCAGAGTCCTGGTTGGCAGGAAAGGGGGGCAGGAGAGGAAAAGCCCCAGGACGGTGATGCAAAATGATGCCTATTAATGCGAATTTATTTATTCATTTTATTGCCTGCCAGCCTCAGGGGTATGGGGAGAATTCCCGAGGGAAGCGGGCGCTCTGCTGGGACCAGAAATGAGGAGGAGGCAGCAGCGGCGGAGTGGCAGGTAATTAAAGCTTCCTCGACTGTCGACTATTTGCCAGGCCTCTGTCCAGCACTTGCTTGTAGATTAGCCACTGAGACCCCAGGAGCTGAGGGGCCGAGGAGGTGTGTTGGTGGCCTGTCAGTCTGGCACTAGATCTGCCCCTGGGACGTCCACACCAGTCTCGAGGGCTTAGCCAGGTGGAGGCAGGGAAGGACTCTGGGCAAAGGGAAGGGCATGTGCAAAGGCCTGAGTTGGCACTAAGCTCAGTCACTGAATCTTCCCAGCAGTCCTTGAGGGAGGCCTCACTGCCCCCATTTTGCAGATGAGTAAGTAGAGGCCCAGAGAGGTTTTTGTCACTCGTCCAAGGCCATGCCAGGTCCTAGCCCAGTGTCCCCAAGGCTGTGTGACCTTGGGCAAGTCCCTCTCCTTACTGGTAAAATAGGGCCATTACTGGCATCCCACTGACACCCCCACCCCGGGCCTTGTGGGAGGGCCCGGTGAGGTGACAGCTTCTGCTGGGACTCACCGCTCAGGTGGTATTCAGCCACGTCCATGGCCATGGTGATGCCTGCTGCAGCAGCCGGGCCTGCAAGGGGAAAGACAGTCAGCAGAGGGGGCTTTGGCGGGCCACCAAGCCCAACCGTATGCCTTGACCTTCCTGATGCCCCTGGGCCTGTCCGGAGCTCACACTCACCTGTGAAGAGAGCTCAGCCAAAGGGAGGTGGCTTTTAAATGACATTTTCAGGTTTTTTTAATTTAATTTTTTAAATTTAATTTTTAAAAAAGATTTTATTTATTTATTTTTGCAAGAGAGAGCATGGGGGTGTGGGATGGGGAGAAGGGGCAGATGGAGAAGCGAGCTCCCTGGTCAATCCCAGGAACAGGGATAGAACGGCCTGGGAACGCGCCAAAGGCAAATGCTTAACCCAGGCACCCATTGAATGGCATTTTTAAAAAATGGTGTTTAGGGGGCGCCTGGGTGGCTCAGTCGTTAAGCATCTGCCCTCATCTTGGGACATGATCCCAGGATCCTGTGATCGAGCCCCGCATTGGGCTCCCTGCTCAGTGGGAAGCCTGCTTCTCCTTTTCCTACTCCCCCTGCTTGTGTTTCCTCTCTTGCTCTCTCTCTGTCAAATAAATAAATAAATAAATAAATAAAATCTCTAAAAAATGGTGTTTAGGGTGCCTGGGTGGCTCAGTGGGTTAAGCCTCTGCCTTCGGCTCAGGTCATGATCTCAAGGTCCTGGTCTCTGCTCAGTGGGGAGCCTGCTTCCCCCTCTCTCTCTGCCTGCCTCTCTGCCTACTTGTGATTTCTCCTTCTGTCAAATAAATAAATAAAATCTTTTTAAAAAGTGGCGTTTAAAGCTCTTTTCAACCATTCTAAGACCACCTTAATTTCCAGATTGCAAGATAAAATGCAAGATGCCCAGTGACATTTGAATTTGATTCATTTTTAGTATAAGTATGTACCAAATATTGTATGGGACATACTTATACTAAAAAAAAAAATTATTCATTGTTTATCTGAAACTCAAAATTTCCTGGGTATCCTGCACTTATATTCACTAAATCTGGCACCGCTACCTCATTTCCATCCTACCAACCCCATCCAACCAACATCCTACCTGCAACTGTTCTTTGATTCTTTGCTACTTATAGCGTGGGCCTTTGGGGTGTTTGCTAAGGCTTACTTCAAAAGCTTTTGTTTCCACCGCAAAGGCAAGGCTGCATTTCTGCAATATTCTATTATCAGTCCTTTCACTGCTCAGGATGGTTTCCTTCCCACCCCACCCTCCAATTCCAAGTTTTATGAATGCTGAAGGTCTGACTCAGTTGTTCTAGAAAGGTATGGGAGTCATACAAGCCATTACCTGAACCCTGGTGACTGCTCATAATTTTATTACTGCTGTTGCTGAGAAGTACATTTGTCTCACAGACATGAGCCAAGGGAATGGAAAAGGGAGGCTGGGATAACCCTATCGGCCTCAGCTCCAAGGGCCAAGGGAAGACAGGACAGCCCCGCCCCTCCGAGGTGGCTGCAAACAGGTCAGGGTGTTGCTCACCTCCACCCACCCCCCACCAAGGGCCACTGTTTTTCTGTTCCTGTAGGAATGCCAACCTAGCACTGCTGGATCTTCTGGCCTTTCATGACTTTATTTTATTTTATTTTTATTTTTTAAAGATTTTTATTTATTTATTTGACAGGCAGAGATCACAAGTAGGCAGAGAGGCAGGCAGAGAGAGAGGTAAAGAGACCGAGCAGAGAGCCGGACGCGGGGCTTGATCCCAGGACTCTGAGATCATGACCTGAGCCGAAGGCAGAGGCTTTAACCCACTGAGCCACCCAGGTGCCCCTTTACTTTATTTTATAAAATATTTTATTTTTAAGTAATCTCTACACCCAATGTGGGGCTCGAACTTACAACCCTGAGAGCTAGAGCTGCAGGCTCTACTGGCTGAGGCAGCCAGGGGCCCCAATCTCTGGGCATTTTATTTTATTCTATCTATCTATCTGCTGGCTTTTCCAAGAAAAGCCAGATAGGGGCGCCTGGGTGATTCAGTGGGTTGAAGCCTCTGCCTTCGGCTCAGGTCAGGATCCCGGGGTCCTGGGATCAAGCCCTGCGTGAGGCTCTCTGCTCGGTCTCTTTACCTCTCTCTCCGCCTGCCTCTCTGCCTACTTGTGATCTCTGTCAAATAAATAAATGAAATCTTTAAAAAAAAAAAAGAAAAAAGAAAAGCCAGATACCTGGATTTTTTTAATGTGCAGTTTCTTGATTTTTCAAATGTAACCAATTCACAAAAAAATGTGAACACTGTTCAGCCACAGGGTGAAAGGCTCCCGGGCTGTGGCTTGGCAATCCTGCTTGCAACCCCTGGAAGGATTCTGTGGGTTCCCTTGGGGATTGGAGTCCAATCAGAAGGTAAGCATTTTCTTGAATCCTGAGGTTCTCCCCAGTCTGTGGCTCTACAGCCCAGAAATCTGGTTCGGACGGGGTTATCCAGCACATGAGGGGGTGCCAGAAGCCCCAGGGCAAGAGGCCTGGAGAAAGAGGGCAGGACAGAGCCCTGGGGCAAAGCTCTGTCAGGTACGGGGACAGCTCCTTGCTCCCAGCTCTGCTGATGGTGATCCAGTGAGATGTGGGTCTTTCACGGTGGTAGAAGGGAGGCTTATCCGGGAAGGCTTCACCTATGCTGACCCGAACCGGGAGCTCACTCCTGGGACCCTGGGCTGTAGACCTGGATGACAGTTAGCCTCGTTGAGCACTCCATAGGCCCGAGAGCATGATTCTAAGCATTCTGCTTATATATCACCTCATTTAACCCTCTAACCACCCCAGGAGGTAGGTACTATTTTCATCTCTAGTTTGCAGAGGAAGAGTCCTGAGGCCCGAAGGGAAGATCATTCGCCCCAGACCACACGGCTAAGAAACCAGTCCACCCAGGCCCTCTGGCTCCATAGTCCTAACCTCCGCGTCTTGCCGCAGACGGGCATATGGTTTCAAAACTTTCCTGAGAACGTGCAGGCCGAACCGGTCCCTGTGGCCAAGTCCAAGGTGGCCCTAGTTCCTGGCAGGATGGGGTCTGGACACACCAACACACATATGTTAAGGGGAACACACCTGTCCCAGCCTTGCTGGGATGGCAATAATGCCATCAGCTTTCTTTCCTGCTTACTTGGCACAAGCTGACTTCCGGAGTGAGGCTTCCCGGGGATAGCCAGTGCTAGCAGCAGGCTAGCGTGGATGGGGTACCCACCCGTGGCAAGTACCACCTGGTATGGGTCAGAACCCCGTATCTGCTGTACCAGACCTAGAGCCGTGGAGGGGCCCCCAGCCCTCTGAGCCTGATCCAGCTCCGACCCCCGACTATCACACTGCCCAGTCCTCCCACACTCCTTGGCCGGGAGCTGTAGTTTCAGTGAACATGTGGATGACTCGAAGCACACCCAAGCCCCGAGTTTCTGCAGTGGTCCCCAGAGAGGTGGCAGAAGTCTGACCGAATCTGCCTATAGACAGAGGGAAGGAAGGAGGAGAAAACTGGGCTGGGGGAGAAGGTGGGCAGCCTGAGAACAGTTCTGAATCTCAGATCTGCCCCCTGACTAGCCTCAGTCGTCCCATCTGTAAAATGGGGCTCGTGACTGCCTTATCGGGATGCTAGGAGGGCAGACTAAGGAGTGTAGTCTGGCTTGGTAAACATCAGCTGCTGTGGTTACCAGCCTGACAATCGTCCCAAAGGCCCTCTAACTAAGCCCTCGTTTGAGCAGTAGAATCGTGTGGGCAGTAAGCTCGATTTACAGCTTTCCTTTAAAAATGAGGAGATCTGGGGGCCGGTGGGTCGGTCTCCCCCGACCCCTGCAAAAATGCCAAAGCTGGAATGGAGTAGGCTCTGCCCCTTGGGACAGGGTATTTGCTCTTCAGTCCCGGCCCCTCCCATCCCTCCAATCCCTCCATTCACTTCCAGAACCTGCTGGCCCCTGGAGCGCATCTCCGTTCATGAGCCTCGTAAGCAGGCTTTCGGATGAACGATGAGAGGTTCAGAAAGGTTCAGGGATTTGCCCAAAGCCACACAGCCAGCAGTGGGAGAGCTGGTCCTGGGCAGCCACGCCTGCTGCCCCATCTGGTGCCTCTTCCACTAGCAGCCACAGCCTCCAAGGACTTCACAGGTGTCTTCCCCAACACCTCCCACAAGACGTCTACGGGATATCCTATCATGAACCTCCTTCCACAGAGGAGGAAAATGAGGCTCAGAGAAGGGCAGTAAATTTGTCCAAAGTCACCCAACCAGGAAGCAGGGAGCAGAGACTGAGCTAACTGTGCAGCGAGTGCCCTTCTGCATGGCTTTCCTCCCTGGTGCTGGCCCCCTCGCCCCCCTTTATCTCACTGAGTACAGCCTCCGCAGGCAGGCTCCCACCGCCACCTGGCTGGAGGTCCTCCGGGCAGAGGGGCTACGGCTGCGGCCGTCTGCTGACAAGGCATGTCAGGAAGCCAGGGCAGCCTAGGATAGAATTCCCCTGAGCTTCTGATACAGAGGAAATGGGGCACACCAGGGATGAGCCAGAGCTGCCCCAAACTCACACCCGACCTCCTCAGGTCCATGTCCCCTTCCTGGCACCCTTTCCCATCCATCCATTCTACTCATTCTGGTCCCAGCCGCCCCCCCCTCCCGAATCCAAAACTGCATGGGGCTTGCTCACTGGAAACAGCTCTAGGTTCAAATCCAGACTTAATCATACCTAGGTGGCAATGGCTCCTGACAGTTGCAAGCATTGGACGTCATATCTGCAAAGTGCTCATCACAGAGCCTGGCCTGGCCGAGGCTTGCAATACAGGCATGATGCTTGGCTGGATGAACGGGTCCCTGTTTTAAAGATGAGGAAGCTGGGGGGGGGGGCGCCCAGGTCACTCAGCATTTGAGTAGCAACACTGGGACTGGCGCCAAGGTGTGATGGATCCGGGCCTGGGCTCTTGGCCGCGATGCCACCTCCCGACCAGGCCTTTCAGGGGGTGGAGGTGGGTGGGAAGAATTGTCACTGGCCTTACTAGAACCTGACCACAGTCGAGGCCCCCTCCTGGGCTTGTCGGAAGAATGGCTTTCCAGGAATTTTGTGCCTCTCCAGGGGAAAGGGGCCCCGTGTCTCTGCTTCCCCCACCCCATTTCCTTGCTCACTGTGTCCCCACATCACATTTGTGGCTCACAAGGTGTTACCTGTCCCCCCCACCCCCATGCTCATCAGATATTAGGAAGGATTCCGATGTGGGCACAGGGCAGTCCTCGCCTTCCAGGCTGTAAACCTCTTTAGGATCTTTAGGTTTGAAATCTTTTTCAAGTGCTTCCCTCCCCCCGCCCCTGAAATAACCACATCCTGCTACCATCCCCCTAAAGCCTATAGAAACCACAGGGCAGACTGGCTAGGCTGTCGGCTGCTGGCATCTACTGGGTACCTACTATGTGCTGGGCACCGTACCAAGGACTCGCCGTGTTTTATGTCAGCAAGTCCCTCCCGGCTGCCCTCTGAGGGGGTGCTACTCTGCCCATTGTACTGGTAAGAAAACTGACCCGCTGGAAATGACTTGCCCAGCGTCACCAGAGCCAACAAGATGCAGAATCCAAGCTTGAACCCTAGACTGGGAACCTGCACTCTCCCAAGCTAGGGGAAGGTTCTGGATTTCGGAGTGGGAAGGCAGGAGGCTTGGGTACTTGTCTTGACCCTTCTCCAGACTGGCGGGGTTAACTTGGCTGGAACTCCTGTCTGCTTTGAGCCTCAGTTTCCCCATTTCTAGTAAGAAGCACAACAGCGGCTACCCTCCTAACCTGCTCCCCTCCCTAGCTTGGAGAAGGAGCTGACATTCCTGGGTGAAGGTTTCCCAGTCGCTCTGGGGTGGCCCCACTGACGGGGGAGAGCGCACGCTGTCATGCAGCCCTGGAAGAGGAATCACCAGGAGGGCTGGCTCAGGGCTCCTCCACCCACAGGCCTGGCTCCAGGTCCCCATGCTGGGCCCCACTCCCACCCCTCAGCAGCCAAATCTACAGTCCGAGGCCTTGAGACGCGGCAAGCTTCCTCTTGCAAAGAGCATCGGTATCAGAGGTTCCCAAGAGCCCCCGGAAAGCCCCAGACCCAGGCCGTTGACACGGGACGAGGCTGAGGATCCTCTCCCGGCGACACGGTGCGACCTGCCTCTCCGGATCAGAGCATTTCCTGAAGACCCCGCACCCCTGCCGCGGGACCCCCCCAGGGTATATGGGGGCCCGAGAGCGGGGGACTGAGCCGGAAGAGTCGGGAGAGGGTGTGAGGTGGGGCAGGGGCAGTGGGGACAGTCAGGACTCTGAGTGTGAAAGTGAGGGGCGCTCGCGCAGCGCGGGCGCCGGGGAGGCGTGTAAATGCCCGGGTGAGTCGCGTGTGTGCACACGCGGGACGGGCGAGCTGGGCGCGATGTGATGCGCAGTGCGCGGAGTGGCCGGGCCGGGGAAGGGCGCCCGGCGCGCTCTGTGCCCGGCGTGCGTGTGCAAGCGCGCCGCGGCGCGGGTGTGCAGAGTGCGCGGAGGCCGGGGTCCGCGGCGCTGGCGGGGGGCGCCGCGTGCGTCTCCCCGCCGGACTGGATCCCGGTGGTGCGCGGGGGCGGCCGGGTGCTACTCACCCCGGCTCCGCGGAGGGGCCGCCTCTCGGCTCCCGCTCGGGCTCCTGGCTCCCGACTCCCGGCTCCCGGCTCCCGGCTCCCGACTCCCGGCTCCCGGCTCCCGGCCGGCCTCCTGCAGCGCGCACGCACCGGCGCCAGGCCCGGCCGTCGCCCGCAACGCCACCCCTGCAGTGTCGCCCGGCGGCCCCCTCGGAGGAGCGCGGCGCGGGCCGGGGGCTCAGCCGGGCCGGGGCGGCGGACGGGAGCTGCGCCGCAGTCCGGGCACGCTCCCAGGAGCCCGCCGCGCGCTCCCTCGCGCTCGCCCGCCCCCCTCCCGCTCCCTCTTTAATTTAAAGTGACAACCCCGAGCGCTCTCTCCGCTCCCGGGAGCCACGCGCCGCTTCCGGGGTCTGAGCCCAAGATCCCCAAGCGCACCCGGCAGTCCCGGGAGGTCGCCCGAGGCCGAGCGCAGCCCCTCACTTCCCAGGTCGGGGGACTGGCTAGGGTGTCGGCTAGGGTCGGGTGGGGGATGTGCTCTCCAGTGGCTTTGAGAGGCAGGCGGAGTACTGGACGCAGAGTGGGCAGGCACGGGTTCCAGCCCCAGCCTGCAGCGCCCCGGGTTATCCTTTTCCCTTTCTGGGCCTCAGTTTCTTTTTCCGTAAAACCGGCCTGATATTGCGTGCCTCCTAGACCCCGGTGAGAAAACAGGTGGAACAGCGGGAGGTTTCCCAAGGCGCTGAATGGATAATCACCCCTCCCATCGTAACTTTTGGGCAGGCCAACATCATCTCCATGCTCACAGTGACCTAATGGGGTCGTGGTCACACCATTTTTTACATGAGCCGACAAGCTTCAAAGAGGTGCAATGATCTTCCCAAGGTCACAGAGCCAAAGGTCAGAGCCAAGACTTGAACCTACATCTGTGTGACTTCAAAGCCCATGATCTTAACCTCTTAGAGGTCGTGCTTTCCTCCCAAAGGGATGAATGAATCATTCAGGAGCTATTTATGACGCCCCCGCTGGACTCTAGGCAGAGTGCCAGGTGTGGGCGATCTTCCTTGTTCCCAGAACAGGGGGACAGGTCCCCACCCTACCCTCGAAGCCTGGCAGGGAGGCACGCATGCATCAGGAGGGGCCTGGGTGTGTGTGGGAAGATGCCACCTGCCATGGGCACAGTGATCAAGAGAGCAGGCCTGGTGGGCACCTGGGAAATCCTGCAGGAGACCGGGAGGACCTGGTATGAAGTGAAGAATAGGGGAGAGGATCTCAGTGGGGAATAGGTGTGTAAAGGCAGCAGTGGTTCCCAGATCATCTATCCTCTGGGCCTTTGGGGCTGAGAGTAACCTGTGGGCACTGACCTCTCAGTAGAAGGCAGGTCTGTGCTAGGGCCCTGGGGTGGCTCAGTGGGTTAAGCCTCTGCCTTCAGCTCAGGTCGTGATCTTGGGTCCTGGGATCAAGTCTGGCATCAGGCTCTCTGCTGGGTGAGTTGCCTGCTTCCCGCCCCCGCCTGCCTCTCTGCTTACTTATGATCTCTCTCTGTCAAATAAATAAATAAAATCTTTTTTTTTTTTTAAGAAACAAAATCTTAAAAAAAAAAAAAAAAAAGCAGCAGCAGCAGTTGGGTCTGTGCTGGCTTTGTGGGGAGGGGACTTAGCCTAGAAAGCAAGACCCTGAGGAGTCAGGGATGCAGCTTCACCGGTACCCACAGGGGGCGCCCTCGTTTTCCGCTCGCTTTCTGGGTCTGAAAGAAAACGAAGGAGGGCCATCCATTATGACCCTCGGAGGTAGGACCTGGGGCCCAGGCTATAGGCTTTCACTGCCATTTCTCATTTAACTGACTCTTCACAGCCACCTGCAGCTTTGGAATGATTGAGCCATTCTCCAGGGAACGTCATCAGCCTAAGAATAGTATCTTCTTAGGACATCAAAGCCTGAGGGAATGACAGGGTTCCTGGTTTGGGAGGGAGTGATGAGTTAGATACACCATCAGCACATAAAAGGGCAACGCTGATGGGGGCTTCTATGGGAGAAGCAAAAAGCAGAAGTTGAGGCTCGTCCGGTTCTGGGGGCTGATGCAGGAACTGGAGTGAGCTTGGATGGAGCTCTTGTAGGTTTCATCTGGAAAACCCCTCCCTGAACACAAGAGCGGGAGCACTCACTGTGCACTGACGTCAGGGGCTGCGAGTGCCTGTCAACAGCCAGGTGTGTAATTGCCTGGGGGCATAGTCACGGGGCAGGTGCGCAGCAAAGGGAAAGAAAAACTTTGGCCCCCTGCAACAGGGTGGGTGAATTTCACCGGCAGGTGATGCCGAATGGTGCTTATAATGTTGAGTGAAAGAAGCCAGGCACAGGAAACACGGCTGAATGATTCCATTTATAGAAAGTTAAAAAAAAAACAAAACAGGCAAAACTACTCTATTGTGAGCAGTCAGGATGGCGGTTACCACAGGGATCGTGGCTGGAAGAGACCAGGGGGTGTCTGGGGTGCCGCTCTTGTCCTGGCTTTGAGCTCACTTTGAGTGTTCACTTTGTGAAACTTCCCAGCATTGGACGCTTAGATTGTGTGAGTTTCTGCACACACCATCCGCTTCTGCGCACAAAAGACAGAAGTACCTCGTTTGACTGCCCGCCATCCTGGAAAAAAAAGCCGAACTTCTTTCTGTGGTCCATACGGCCTTGCTGGCCTCTCTGACCTGTCGTGCCGTCCTTTTCCTCACCCACTGATCTCCCACCTCTCAGGCCTTCTGGTGTTCCTGACTCCTGCCAAGCCATTTTCCACTTCAGGGAGTCTCACTTGCTGGTCCCTCTGCCTGGAAAGCACTTTTCCTGCTCTTGCCAAGGCTCTATCCCCTAAACATTGCCCTAAAGCAGTCACCGAGAGGCCCTCCTGACTACGCCACAGGGAGTTCTCCACCCCACAGCATGTCCTTTATTTCCCTGAAAACACCAGCCATAATCTGCAATTATTTTATTTATGTGTTTATAGTTAATTTTCTGCATCCCCCACTAGACTAATAATCGCAAACACATGGCACACTTACTATTTGCCAAGTGCTCTTCTAACATTATATTAAGGCATTGAGTCCTCATCCCAACCCCATGGGGAGATACTATTCTTAGGCCGATTTTACAATTGAGGCAGCTGGGGCTCAGAGAGGTTCTGTAACTTGCTCACGGTCACACAGCTGGAAAGCAGCAAAGCCGGGGTTTGAACCCAAGCAGCCTGGCTCCAGAGTCTCCGCTTTAATTCTCCACTTTGACAATTCTGCCTGTCTTCCTCCTTATAGCCTATCTGGGACAGTGCCTGGCACACAGTAGGTACTCAGTAAGTGCCATCAGCACATAAATGGGCAACGCTGATGTGGGCTTCTACGGGAGAAGCAAAAAGCAGAAGTTGAGGCTTTATGTGAATAAATCAGAGCTCTTCAGACTTCTTCCCACCCCACTCTAGAAGCCAAGACCACCCCAGAAGAACCTTCCAGTTCTACCTGTGAGTTCTGGAAAGTTCTCTGAGCTCGGTCTCAGTTATCCCACCCTCTTCCATAAACTGGGATCACTTGCCCCAATATCACCAACTGTTGGGAGGATTTCATGGTGTAACAGCCAAGAAAACACCTTGCACAATGTCAAGTAGCATCTGAATTCCAGTTCTGTGCTATTACTTCAAAGAAAATGCAGGGGCAGGTGGTGGCAGCTGCTGAAGTCCCGTTTGCTGAAGGCTTGCTGCATGTCGTGCATGCCCTCCTTTAATGTCCCCCCAGCCTTGTGAGGTTCGTCCCCAATTTACAGATGAAGATACTGAGCTCGGAGAAGGGAAGCTGCTCACCCATGATGGGAATTTAGGTTCACATCTGCCTGTCCTCAGAGCTCATGCCCAGGGGCATTGAGCCCTCAGAGGTGACAGGTCTCAAGACGAAGTGCACAGATCAGCCAGCCAGGGCTTGGGAGAGGAACCCTGCCAGAGCCCCCAAACTGGCTGGCCGGATTCATGCCTCCTATTTTCTTATTCACTCTGTCATACTCCAAGGCAGTTGGGGAAACTGAGGCTCAGAGAGCAGGAGGGGAGTCACGCCGTGAGTGAACAGCGGGTGGGGTATGTGGCACCCTCTGTCCCCACCCCACTTTGCAAAGCTCAGGCCCTTTAGGGTGCCTGGCATACCTCACACCGTTTCCCAGGCTACCCACCCCTGGTTCCCTCTTGGCACGCTCTCTTCCTTCTCTGGCTCCTTCAGTCTCGACCTCACCTTTGCTGTGACCAACTACGGGGCTGGTCTGAGGGAAGAAGGGAACCTGGGGAGACCAGCAGGGACCCCAAGACCCCAGAGCTGGGTGAGGTGTGGGGGGACCCGGTCAGCACTGTGCTTGGACCGGGACCCCTTGACCCCTCAGCGCCAGCAGCCCCCCTGCGTCTGGGGGTAGGTGCCATCACAGACAGTGGCCAGGACGTTGGGGGGTGGGAGGTGTGCAGGGTAAGCAACTGAGGAGGGGGCAGAGCTGGCGGAGGGAAGGGGTGCTGAACGGCAGGGGGAGGCCAGGCCCCTGAAGTGGGAGAGTTAGTCCTAAGGCTCTCACAGCCATTCTGATGATTTGCAAACTTTATGCCCCAAATTCTGTCTGTCTTTACTCTATGAAACAAATCAAAGGGATCCATCCCCCTTGAAGCCAGAGCTTCCCCCCAGTCCTGGGGCTCTGGGAAACAGAGTTTGAGGTTCCACCCATTGAGGTCCATGTTTTGGGATGCCCAGGTCGCAGCTGAATAATGACCCTCCAAACATGTCCACATCCTCAACCCCAGGCCATGAGTGGTTCCTCACACCGTAAAAGGGAAGCACACGTTGCTTGTGTTTATTAAGTCAAGGAGCTTGTGATGATAGCGTCCGTGATTATCACTGTGAGCCCAGGGTAATCACAAGGGTCTTCTCGGGGGAGGCGGGAGGGCCAAAGCTGGAGACCAGTGGAGTGACAAAAGGCCATGTGATGCGGGGCCATGAGCCAAGGAATGAGGACAGCCTCTAGCAACAGGAGAAAAAAAAGGAAATAGATTCTCCCCTCTAGCTTCCAGGAGGAACTGACCCTGCCGAGGTCTTGATTCTCGCCCTGTAAGACCTATTTCAGATTCCTGACCTTGAGAACTGGAAGAGAATACATTTCAGCCCCGATTCTGGGGCAATTTGACATAGCAGCATTAGGAAACTAAAGCACCCAGGTGGGTCTTGAGTAAGCCCCTTCAGGAAGGCCAGAAACGGGTGGGGGACGGGGGCACAATGCCCCCTGGGAGGAGTCTGGGAGGAGGGCTGGCTCGGGTGCGAATCCGTCCCCAAGATGCTGCGGGCCTCTCCCTGCAACACATACTTTTCTGGGGTGGCCGGGACCCCAGGCCTGGCCTCCTTCTTGTCTACCTCCTTCCTCATCAGCTTGCAGCTGGAGATCTTGGAGCAGGAAGACGGAAACCTCACTTCTAATGGCTCCCATACCTGGCCACCCTGGGATCGTGTCGCTCAGCATGGTGACAGATGAGTGTGGCCTGTGCGCTGGCTGGGGGGCTCCCTGCCTTCTCCTCTACATGCCGCCTTCGTGGACCGCGGAAGGACAGAGCCAGCCAAGGGTCTTCCTGTTCCAAGAGGCAGACATAACCGTGAAGGAAGCAGATGGAGCCCTGGGTTTACGCTCTGGTGGTGAAGACAGGAGATAAACGAGCAGACCAATAAGGAAATGAAATGCTTACAGACTTTGGTAACTCTAATGAAGACAATAAAGCAGGGTGACATGACAGAGAGGGGCTAGGTGGGCAAGGAAGGCTTCTGAGGAGGCAATATTTGAGCTACACCTCCCATGCTAGAACTCGGGGGCAGTGCAAGCAGAGGGAACAGCCAGTGTCAAGGCCCTGAGGCTGCAGGGAGCTTGGTGAGCTGTGCAAGCGAGGACCCGGTGGCTTTAGGCGGTGGTGAGGAGAGATGGATCAGCAAGATGCGCCGTGGCAGATCTGGGGTGACAAGAGCAGGGACCACCACTGAGGTCAGTTTTTGTGACTCCTTTTCTGGCCCCTCTGTGGAGGAGGGATGGAGGGGCACGAGTTTGGAAGCTCTTGCGGGATTCAGGTAGAGGAGGTGAAAGCTTGGAACAGAGTTTTACCAGGAAGAGGAATAGACAGATTTAGGGTCTCTCTTGAGGGCACGACAACCAATTAGAAAGAGGAGACACTATCGTTCCTGGGATGCCATCCGTGAGGCTCGTAAACTAGAGCGTAGTTCCAGAACAAGCCTGCCTTGGGGAGGTTTTGTGATGCTCTTTTTTGATAATATATGCTGCTTGGAGACGCTGTCTTACACATTTAAAGAAACACCAGTCTGGCATCTGAAATGGCTGAAAAGTTATTTACATTTTTCCAGAAGCCTCTCCAGAAAATGCCAAAGAAGCGCATTCATAAATGCTCAGCAAAATCCCTTTCCTCCTGTCTTCTCCTACCCTTGCCTGCTGCTTCCCAGATTTCTCTACCTGGCTCCAGCTGCCTGAGCATTCTGTTGGGGCTCTCCCACAGCCCGTCCTCATGCCCTCTCTTCGTGGAGATGCTCTCTCTCTCCAGCCACGAGCCCCCCAGCTTCCCAGTGAAATCCAGCCTGGCCTCCCCCGGCTTCCCCAATGCCCCTCCTCCCGTCCCCACCCCCTTGAGATCCAGAGCCAGGAAGGGAGGAAGGAGTGACCGGACCCTCCTGTGTTCATAGTTCTTTCTGGTCACATACAGGGAGGAATTTTCTAAAGCTCCAAACACAAAGGGATTCCAGTAGTGAAGGCCACAACAGCTGCGATCTGTCAGACATGTTTCAAACCCTCTTTATATTCATTATCTCGTTAATCCCAGCAGGTTGATGCGGTAATTAACTCTTGTCGCTGACAGAGAACCCAAGTCCAGTGAAGCTGAAATCACGTCCACATAGAGTCCCTGAGCCCAGGCTCCCAGTCCTGAATACCCTCTCTCCAAGAAGCCGCTTAACTTCCCTTTGCTCCCAGTTGGGGATCCCGTTGTACTATCGCCCGAGGGCACCCACCATGCCTGACCCTGTGTGCTTCCCTCCCCCCACACCCCAGTGGGGAAGTGGCTCCTCCAGCTGCTGTTTCCAGCATGAGGGGCTGGGATTCAGCCTGGGGAGGGCCTGGGGATGCAAGTGCCTTTTGCGGGGGCAGGGACTCATTCTCCCAGCTCCCCTGTTGTAACCCTCCAAGCTGGCAACTCTCGGTCTGGTCTCCGAACCCACAAGACACCCGCTGTGACCCATTCATGGGCAGCTCAGAGCCCTTGGCTGGGGGCGGGGGCCGCCACTGGCATTAGGGCAGAGGAAATTCAAGTGGAGGCTACAGCTCTGGATGTAAGGCCAGGTTGGGGGGGGGGGCTTTCCAGCCACCCAGGATGTGCCCAGGGACACCCGTCTGCCAGCGGCTTCTCTCCTGATGGGTGTCTGTATCTGCCTCTGTAGCTCAGAGGCCCAGGTTGGCTGGGACTCTCCTCCCCACGTCCCGCGCCCATCAGCTCCCAGAGCCCATGTTCACGGGCTGGGAATGTCCTTGTATTACCCCCGCCCCTGTCTTTGACATTCCCAGCTGCCAGAAAACACCTATGTAGGAGGAGGGAGACCACACGGGGCTCGGGTGCCTGTGGAGGGCAGGACGGGACACCTAGGCCCATCTGTGTCTTCAGACCCTCACGCCAAACCTGTTGCTGCCTCCAATCAAGCGAAAACAGGTGTCCGGGGCACCCACCCCTCCCTTTCCCCTGTGGCACTCCCTCAGCCTTTATTCTCTAGCCTGGGTTCTACCCACAAGGCCCCTGGGGACATGCCTTGCTCATGGCCCAGCCTCAGTGTCCAGGCAGAGGGCAGCCGGCAGGGACCCCTTCTCTAGCCCGCTCCAGAGAAGCTGGTGCTGGGGAGGCAGGGAGGCTAGCCTATGGTGTCTGTGGCCCCCCATTCCATCTGCTCACCCCCTAGCCTCTCCCCAACACCTCCCCAGGCATCTGTCCTGGGCACACTGTTTGGATTCTTGGTTACTGCGTCAGCCAATAGTCTTCTCCCAACAAGCATCTTCTGTGGCGACGGAGAGGTGGAGGAGACGCTGTTTCTGACCCCTGAATGCTCCTGGGCTGGTGGGGGTTGTCGCCCGGATGAACTGTGGCCCCCCACAGAGATATGGCTAAGTCTCAACCTGCAGTACCTGTGAATGTAACCTAATTTAGAAAGCAGGTCTTGGGGAGCCTGGGTGGCTCAGTGGGTTAAAGCCTCTGCCTTCGGCTCAGGTCGTGATCCCAGAGTCCTGGGATCGAGCCCCACATTGGGCTCTCTGCTCCAAGGGGAGCCTGCTTCCTCCTCTCTCTCTCTGCCTGCCTCTCTGCCTACTTGTGATCTCTGCCTGTCAAATAAATAAATAAATAAATAATCTTTAAAAAAAAAAGAGATCAGGTCTTGGCTGAGAAAATTAAGGATCTCAAGATGAGATCATCTTGGATATTGAGGGAGCCCTAAATCCAGTGGCTGGGGGCCTTCCTAGAGAAGAGAGAGGAAGATCACAGACACAGAGACACAGAGAGAAGATGACACCTGGGAAGATGACACGAGAGCCCAAGCCAAGGGATGCCAAGGGTGGTTGGTCACCCCCGGAAGCTGGGAGAGAGGCCTGAAAGAGACGCTCCCTCAAGCCTCCAGAGGGAACCAGCTCTGCCAGCACCTTGATTTCAGACTTCCGGCCTCCAGAACTGTGAGAGAATAAACTTCTGTGGTTTTAAGCTGCCATGCTTGTGGTCATTTGTCACAGCGGCCCCAGGAGCCTCATACAGATGGCATGAACCCCGAGCAGAGTGCCCCGGGAGTCTGCTGGCAGAAAGGCCCTGACCTGGAGGTCGGAGGATGCTTCTCAGCCAAGGTCACACTTGGCAGGAGCCTGGAACCTCCCAGGGAAGAGAAGGGAGGACCTCACAGGGGAGGGTCCAAAGCGGGAGCATTTGGTGTGCTCAGCACCCTGCTTACTTGGCCCAGGGAGGGAAGCTGTAGTCCAGGAGCTGGCAGGGGGTGGGGCGTGAAGGGGATGGATGCAGGGCCTGAAGGCCTTGAATGTCAGGGTTGGGGCAAAGAGGAGAGAGGCAGGAGTCTTGGCTGAAAACCAGAAAGGTCTGGATGGCTTGCTTGGCTCCCGGAAGCACGGTAGGGAGAAAAGGGAGGTGAGATCCAAATGGGTCTTGAGCACCACCTGTCAGAAGAACGCTGGGAAGCAGAGGTCAGCTCAGCATAAACAAGAACTTTCTCATGGTCAGAGTCTCCCAAATCGGAAGCATCCCAGAGAGGGACCGAGCTCCCCACCGAAGGAGAACAGAAACATGAGTGCTGGGCACAGAGCTCAGCACTGGGTATGGCTGGTTCCAGCTGGTCCCTAAGGGTCTCCTTCCACTGGGACACCCCACAATTGCCTGGCTGGACCCGTCTCCCATCCCCACTCAGTGACTCGATTACCTTGAATTACTCTGCCTCAAGCCACCCACACCCACTTTCCGGCCAGACAGTCTGATGGAGGAGGCTAACTTGTAACCAAGCAATGTGATGAGGGAGTGTAGGGCATGGTGGGAGCACAAAGGATTATGACTAGCCCAATCTGAGGGGGAAGGGCTTCCCGGAAGGCTTCCTGGAAGGGGTGACCTTTAAGCTAAGACCTGAAAGATGACCAGGCATTGGCCTTGGCAAAAGGGGTGGGAGAAGGCATTCCAAGCAGAGGAAACTGGGCCATAAGCTCCATGAAAGCAGGGAGGTGGGCTGACCTGATCAACCCAGCATGTCCAACACCATATTTACTAGGAGGTGCCCAGTAAGTATTCGCCAAGGGAATGAAATTTACTTGCAGAGGGGAATGGAGCAAGACGGGGCTGTGCAGGTGGAGAGGGGCCATGCAGGGCCTTGTGGGTCCTGGTAATCTGGACTTTATCTCAAGGCCTTAAATGCACATCCAGAGCAACATTTTCTGCTGGGATGAGAGGGGTAAGTGGGGGAGGGGCAGATCTGGAGTTTCTGCCACCCAGCACCCATACCTGGGCTTTAGTTCCAAAGTTCCAGCCTGCTGACCCACCCAGTTCTGGGGCCTCCTTCCCTGGGCCTGGGCCTTCCCCTGACCCCTGCCTGTGCTCTCCCAGGCACCGCACCCTTCTCCTGACCACAGCCCGACTCTGAGTCTTAGTCTGGCTGCCGATGCAGCCAGCCACTGGGGCTCCCTCTGCCTTTTGCAGCTGTTTTTTTGCCACTATGGACCCCATCTAAGCAGCTCAGTTTTCCCAACTGTACAATGGGCAGTCTTCATCCTTTCTATCTCACAGTCTTGCTGTGAAGAGCGGTGAGTTGGGGGTTAGCCACTGGGAAAGGTGGGACACGAGGTCAGGTCTGTCCTGCAGGCTCAGGCTCTCTCCATCTCCAGGCCCTGGGAAGAGAGTCAAGGCTCATTTACTAAGCACCCGCTGTGTGCCTGGGCTGGACTGGGAGACAAGCCCCGCATACCTCAGGAGAATGTTAATTTCGCAGGAGGTTCGTCACAAAGGTTGGGATTGTGATAGGGGACACTGTGGGGACACAGAGCGGGAGGCCACCAGAGGGCCAAGGGGTTGGGGGACTTCTGTGGGAGGCTCTTCAAAGACAGCCCAGTGCTTCCAACCCTGTTTGCAAGGGCCTACAACATGAAAAACTGTTTATTGCCTTCAAACTAAGAAAAGAAAATCAAAGTTAATATTTGATCATGCAGGAATATTTTGCCGACTAGTAAACTACACTTCAATATGGTGGGATTAGGAATCAGTCTTCCTCATCGTGACATGTGAACACATTTTGTGTGATTTGTTATGGCATGAGGCCTTCAGGAGAAGAGAACCTGGGGCCTTAGGAAAGTCTTAAATGACCCTGGGTCCCAAATCCTTTCCCTACTTCCCCAGGCCTGAAATTCCCTTGGCTCAGCACATTTGGGAATAAGACCAAAAAAGTGTGGCACCACTGCCAACAGCCCCTGTTAAAATAAAGCAAAAGAACCACAGAAAAACACCTCCTGACCTCTCCCCAGAGCCCGAGTCCCAGCGGAGGCCGCCCCCCCCCCCCCCCCCCCGAATGCCCAGAGACGGCTGTCAGGGTCTCACAGGCACCAGCAGGAGGCAGGGCAGCCACGAAAAGCATCTGGAGGCGGTGTCGGCAGCAGGATGCTAAGCAAGCAGCTAACATGGAGCCAGAACAGTCCTGGCAGGATGAAGGGCATGAGCCCAGGAAGGGATCTAGGGGACCTCGGGTTGGAAGGGGCGTTAGCACTGCCCAAGTCCAGCTAAATCATGATGCCTACAGTCTAGACTCTGACGCCCATCTTGGCTCTCATCTGTCCTACCCACCTCTTGGGACCCAGCACAACAGAGGTGGATGGAACCTGGACTTGGGCAAGACGGCTAGCTCCAGAAATCATGCCACACAATCCCCCTCGAGGGCCCCTGCGATAGAGTTGGCCTGGATGCTCCCACAAGGGAGAAATGAATGACTGAAGATTCTTCTTCCAGGTAATTCTTAAGACTCTGCTTCTTTTTCTAGCCCGGGAGGTGGCAAAATATTTTCTCTTAATGTCTTGGGAAGCCAGAAATCAGGGCAGATATTTTTGTGCTTTTTTCTCACCTGTATCTTCAGCTTCTTGTCTAGCCCTCCCTGTCCCTTAGGGCCACACATTTTAAGCTTCAGCAAGATACCTTACTAGCTATTCCCCAAACACAACAAGCCTTTCTAGCCTCCAGGCTTTTGCTCAATGCAATTCCTTTTGCCTGGAATGTTTTTTACGTGCTTCCCTCTGTATAAAACTCCTCCACATCTTTCAAAACCCTCTCCTGCAATGCATTCCCGAACTGTTCCAACAGGTCATTCTCCTTTCCCACAGAAACTTGGCCTTCCTTCTAGTGTAACAACATATAAAGTCTGTCATGAAAGTATTTCTTGCTTCCTTTTTTTGGGGGGGGGGGGAGCAGAGAGTGAGAGAGACTCTTAAGCAGTCTCCACATCCAGCATGGAGCCTGATACAGGGCTCCATGTCATGACCCTGAGATCAGGACCTGAGCTGAAATCAAGTGTCCAAGGCTTAACTGTCTGAGCCAAGCAAGTGCCCTGGAAGTATTTCTTTCGTGTCAGTTTCTACGGGATGCTGGCCAGCTGAAGAGCAAGTACCATTTCTCAGACATCTCTCAGTCCTTTAGCGCTTTGTCAGAAATCAATGGGATGCCTGGGTGGCTCGCTGGGTTAAGTGTCTGCCTTTGGATCAGGTCATGATCTTAGGGTCCTGGGATAGTCCTGCATGGGGCTCCCTGCTCATTGGGAAACCTGCTTCATGACCCGAGCTGAAGGCAGATGCTTAACGACGGAGCCACCCAGGTACTTCAGTTCTCAGTGTTTTATATATTTGGACTCGTTTAAGCCTCCCAACACTCCTAACCCTAGCCCTAACCCTACTCCCCATACTCCTACCATGAAAGCTCCCGTATCAGACTGCTTGGTGCTTGTTGGGGAAGAAAGAAATGTGGCCAAGGGTAAACCCACTAGCAGGTAGCTGAGGTGGGATTCGAGCAAGTGACTAGGGAGTAGTAGGAGTAGTAATAGCAGTGAGGAGGAGGAAAAACAGGAGGAATGAGTTGATGAATGAACAGATGACTAAAAGGACCCACAGGAGAAAATCCAACGAAGGGGGACTTCTTCAGGATCAGAAAGGAAATGTTCCCCCTCAGAAATGAAGAGAAACCCTTTGATTCATATCCAGTCTTTTAATAAATCTATCCTGCCTTCTCCCACTCCCTCTTATCATTGCCTCTCACTTGGGAACTGGGAGCGCTCTGGGTAAAAATAGCAAACCTGAGGGAGTGTGAAGGAAGCTCTCGGCAGAGCACCCACCAGGAACCCCACTCTCACACCGTGTCACCGCTTCCTCTTTCCTGCTCATCCCTGGAAACCCGGCTTCCTCCCCCTCCTCTGGGAAGCCTTGTCCCACCCCGGCAAGGAACAGAATCCCACTCAAGCTCGCTGAAGCCGAAGAGGGGGACAACTCAAACACGTTCTGCATCTCGAGGCGCCCCACCAAGGCAGCCAGATGTCCACCAACGACAAGGATCAGGGACGTGGAACCGCCATGAACCCTAATGGCTTCCCTTTGCGGCCCCGCCCCCTTCTTCCCACTCTGCAGACCCCTCACCAGGAGGAAAGGTCACCCCCAGCTCCCAGGTCAGCAGCGTCTAGAATCCCAACCTGGCCCACCTTCCCTGGGAGAGCTCGGATTGGCTGGCGTGGGTCAGGTGATCCGCCCTGCTCCAACCCAGTGTGGCCAGGCGTGCTGTCACGTGGTCCAGACAGGGCTGCGCAGACCTGCTCTTGGAGGGGGGCGGGGCCGAGTAAGGGATGTTGACGTCACCGCAAAGGGGTCTGGGCCGCCTGCGTGCTCCTTTCTCAGGTTTACGCTTCCTGCTGAATTGATCTCTGTGTGTTTTGACTGCCCTTCCTGTGCAGTGCAGTTTGAAGTCCGACCGCCTTCTCTGCTTGCTTTCTGAGTCGGTCGTGTGTGCCGGTCTTTGCGCACAAACCCACGCGAGGACCCCAGCATGGGGTTGGGACAGACCCCCTCACCCCTGCATGTGTTGGTTCCAGGCCTCCACCCTAACCTGTCTTCTGGCCTGTCTTCCTGGGTGTACAGGTCTAGGTACCTGTGCATGGTTTGATGCTCTGCTGTTGCCGGCTTGCAATTCATAGTAATTTTTCGAAAAAGTCTGCATTAACATTTTGCATCAAGCCCTGCACATTATTAGTGGGTTCTCCTCCTCTCTTTGCGTCACCTTGAGATCTTCTTTCCACCCGGACCATCTTAGTCTGCTTGGGCAGCCATAACAAAATACTGTAGGCTGGGCGGCTCACACAACAGTAATTGAGTTTCTCATAGTTACCGAGGTGAGAAGTCCAGATAAAGGTGCTGGCAAAGTCCGTTTTTGGGGAGCCCTCTCTTCCTGGCTTGTAGAGGGCCTCTTTCCACTTTGTCCTCACATGGCCTCTCACTTTCAAGCGCCCTGTGGACAGACAAAATGCTCTCCGTGGTCTTTTCCTCTTATAAGGAAACCAGCCCGAACTGATTAGGGCCCCACCTGTGCAACCTTATTTAACCTTAATTACTTCCCCAAAGGCCGGATCTGGAAATACAGTCACCCTGGGGGTTAAGGCTTCAACACAGGAATTTGGAGAGGACACGATCCACTCCAGTAGGTAACACTGGCCTTCTAGGTACCTGGCCCCTGGGCTTGCATCTCCTACACAGACTCACGCCTGCCCTTTTAGATCGACCAGGTGGCACTGTCCCTTGGAGTTGACCTCCAGTTTTCGCTCTCGGTCACGGTTCATCTTGCCTTGGCTGCTTCACCCTGGGCAGCGCCCTGTTCAACCCAGTCTACCCCTTTGTCTGACCCAGTCCTCCAGGGCAAAGAGCACTCATGCCCTTCAGGGACGTTGGGGCTGTGTGACTGGTGTTTTTCACACCCTCCAAACTCTTCGGGCTTGTTAGGACCCACCCCTGCCCTGCATGCTGTTTCTGCCCACCGCTCACTGCTCCCATGACTGGCCTCAGAGTTCCCTCCTGTGTGTCTTACCTCACCCCATTAGAGCTCCCACCAAACCCTGTTGTAGAGGTCGCTTTTAGGCAACAGGCTTGAGCAGTGGAAACTTGAACAAGGCAAAGGCTCGCAGTGACCATGGAGATGAATAACTGAGTAACTTTCCCAAGGTTGCACATGTAGTAAATAGCAAAGTGGGGATCTGAACCCTAGCTCCAGGACCTAAGTGACTTACAGGGGACATGTATATACCTATCCTTACTCCTGGATGCCTGAGAAGATGTGTGTACCAGGCCACAATCCTTAGATGCATTAAGCCATAGGCCCTAACCGGTCAATGCTATGGATGACCAGGCACAGTTACCAAAAAAGGGAAAATTCCATACATCCCCATACTGCCTCCCTCCACCCTATAACTGTGTAGGTCCCTACCACCCGTGGCCGTCTCCCCTTTGCTGTCCTGCCTCCTGTTCCCTTGCAGCGAATTCAGTAAACTTCTATCTCTTTAGTTCTGCCTTGGGTGAATTCTTCCCTCACCTGCATGGCCAGTCCCCACCCAGGCAGGACACCCCACACAGTGGCCAGTTTTGTGCCTGTTGGGCCACTGGTCTCTTCACCATGATAGCGACTCTTATCACCATCTTCACCCTGATGCACGGGGTTGGCGCAGATTGGGCACGAGAAATGATAAGGTGCTCTTTGGAGGTGGGACTTAGTCCTGTCACCTTTGATCCCCTTCTGACCGTATCCACTTGTGCCGTGAGGACCACCCGCAGGGACAGAAAGGGAGCCTGTCACTTCTAGGACAAGTAGGAGGAGAATCTATTGGGTTCTTAATTATTTGGCTTTAAAAAATTAGAGCTGCCATGGGGCGCCTGGGTGGCTCAGTTGGTTAAGTGTCTGACTCATGATTTTGGCTCAGGTCATGATCTCAGGGTCATGGGAGGGAATGCCACATCAGGCTCCAAGTTTAGTGGGGAGTCTGCTTGAGATTATCTCTCCTTCTCTCCCTCTGCCCTGCCTGCTCTCCTCCCCCACTGGCTCTCTCTTTCTCTCAATACATTTTAAAATGACAACAACAGCAAAACTAGAGTGCCAAAGACCCCAGATAACCTCATGGTCCTTGGTCCTTTTTGCTTTTCATTCATGCATGTCTTTAAGAAATACACTCCTTAAACTTTTTCTTAAATTACAGAAGCTCTATCAATGTACCAAACGTCAAACAAATGGCTGTCATTTAGCATCTGAAACACGAAATTTGGTATGAAAACCAGAATCTATAACTCTGTCAAGCTCAGCTCCCTTTGCCCACGGTTCTCAGTGGCAGCAAAACCCTAATACTGCCAATTTAGCATTGGGCACTTTCCATTTACACTTAAATCTCATAGTCTTGGAGAAAGTTTGGCTTCTATTTTTGACCTTAGCTCAAGGCAGAAAATTCACGTCACTTTGAAACCTAGTGCAGTTGAGACAAGGAAACTAAACGAACCCCATGAAAAATTGCTTTTTTTGGGCTCCTTTTCCTGCTTCTGTTCTAGCTTGCCCTATCTTCCCGTCTCCTGCATGCACTGTAGAACAGATAATGTGTGTCCTCCTCGTAGAAGTCAAGGGTTTAATAATGGTTTCTTTAGAGTCTTTTCGCACAACAGATAACTTCTAAGGAGTGACTGGGCGTTTTCCAAGACCACTGACTCGTCGAGAACCCTAGCTCCAGGACCTAAGTGACTTACAGGGGACACGTATATACCCATCCTTGCTCCTGGATGCTTGAGAAGACGAGTGCACCAGGCTACAATCCTCAGTAGAAAGCCCAGGCCCCAAGCCAAGTGGAGAGTCACACTTACTTCCTTTCTGAGCCTCCCAGATGCTCTGTCTCTGTCTGCGGCTCTTCATGTCTTCAAAAAACTCTGCTCTCACTTCCTCTCAGCTCACATTTGATTTCTATCCTGTGTGACGCCAAGGACCTTTTTGGCTCATCCCGTGGGACATCCGCTAAAGGAGAGCACATTAATCAGCTGTTTATTTATTCATTTGCATAAACACACGGATTTGTGTGTACCTTTTTTTTTTTTTTCTGTTCTTTTGACGTTTTGAGCCAGCTTGCCTGGGTTCAGATCCCCACTTTGCTATTTACTACATGTGCAACCTTGGGAAAGTTACTCCGTCTCTGTGACTCAGTGTTCTCATCTGCAGAATGGGAATAACAATAGCGATGAAGCCACAGAGTTGTGAAATTTACACTGAGGGAGAGGCTAGCCCAGGATGCACGGTAAAGGGTTAATCGTGACCATGGCACTGTTTGTGCCAAAAGCTGACCTCATGCTTTCACTCTCTTGCAGGGTATTTTATTTAATGGGAGCATTATAGTCTCCTGTTGATGGGCCAAGGCTGTTTCTAGTTTTGGTTATTACTAATAACACCACAACAAACACATTTTTTTTTAAAGATTTTATTTATTTATTTGAGAGAGAGGCAGTGAGAGAGCAGGAGCGAGGAGAAGGTCAGAGGGAGAAGCAGACTCCCCGTGGAGCTGGGAGCCTGATGCGGGACTCGATCCCGGGTCTCCGGGATCATGACCTGAGCCGAAGGCAGTCGTCCAACCAACTGAGCCACCCAGGCGTCCCAACAAACACATTTTTAAAAAATATTTTATTTATTTGACAGAGAGAGAGAGAGATCACGAGTAGGCAGAGCAGCAGGCAGAGAAAGAGGGGAAACAGGTTCCCTGCTGAGCAGAGAGCCCGACGCGGGGCTCGATCCCAGGACCCTGGGATCATGACCTGAGCTGAAGGCAGAGGCTTTAACCCACCCAGGCGCTCTGAAAACACATTTATTTTAAAAAATCTTCAGCCCAATTGCGTCCTCCAGAGGTTACACCAGGGATTACACACCTGCGAACACTGACTCTATCCCTATGCTCTCATCGCCACCGGTTTCCCATCAGGTGAGAAGATGGTGGTTCATTGTTGTTTTAATCAGATTCCCTCTGGTTACTGTGTATAAAAGCTCCTGTGTGTTCTGGTCACAGATCTCCTTGCTTTAGAGGTTTACGTATTTTTTCCCACACCGTCTCTTGTCTTTTTTCTCTTTTGATACTGGTTTGTTTTTTTTTTTTTAAGATTTTGTTTATTTATTTGACACAGAGAGAGAGAGAGTGCGAGGGTACGAGCAGGGGGAGGGGCAGAGGGAGAGGGACAGGCAGGCTTCCCGTTGAGCAGAGAGCCCAATGCAGGGCTTGATCCCAGGACTGTGTGATCATGACCTGGGCCGACGACAGATGGTTAACCACCTGAGCCACCCAAGTGTCTCTCTCTTTTGATACTTTTTTTTTTTTTAGAGTCCATTTATTTGACAGAGAGAGACACAGCGAGAGAGGGAACACAAGCAAGGGGAGTGGGAAAGAGAGAAACAGGCTTCCCACTGAGCATGGAGCCAGATGTGGGGCTCGATCCCAGGACCCCAGGATCACAACCCGAGCAAAAGGCAGATGGTCAACGACTGAGCCACCCAGGTACCCCTCTTTTGATACTCTTTAAAGCAGAATCGTTTTAGGCTTACAGAGAATTTGCAAAGGTCCAACAGGGAATTCCCATGTACGCCACACCCAGGTTTCTCTATTAACACCTTAGCATGAATTAGTATGGTACAACTGTCACAATTAATTAGCCAACATTTACACATTATTACTAACTAGAGTCTAACCTTTTTCAGATTTCCTTCCTTTCTAAGCCATATCCTTTTGTCCCAGAATCCATCTGGGATGCCACATTACCTTTAGTCCCCTTGCCTTCTTATGCTCCTCTTTTTTTCTTTTTAAAAGATTTACTTATTTATTTTAGAGAGAGAGAAAGAGTGGGAGAGAGAGCAGGGGGAGGAGCAGAGGGAGAGAGAGAACCTCAAGCACAATCCCTGGGTGGCTCAGTCAGTTAAGGGTCTGACTCCTGATTTCGGCTCAGGCCCTGAACGCAGGGTTGAGGGATTGACCCCTGCATCAGGCTCTGTTCAGTGTGGAGTCTGCTTGAGTTTCCCCCTCTCCCTCTCCCTTTCCCTCTGCTCCTCCTGTGTGTATGTTTAATGACCTTGGCAGTTTTAGGGGCAACTGGTTAGCATTTTGTAGACTGTCTCTCAATTAGGACCTGTTCGTTTCCTCCTGATTAGGTACCATCCGGGCGCTTTGGGGGGAAGACCACACAGGTAAAGCGCCATGTTTGTCATATCACTTATCATCATTGAGTTGACCTCACTGAGGTAGTTGACAGGTTTTTCACTGTCAAGTTACTCCTTTATTCCTGTTTCCTGTGTGTTAACTGTGTCTAGAGTGTCCTCTTTTTTTCTTTTTTTTTAATGGTGTCTTTTCATATGGAAGATTTACCTGTTTGGTCTCTTCAGAGCTGGAAGGACCTTCATCAAGGCATAGCATGAGTGACACCACTGATGTAGTGAGTGCCTCTGGAGCATCCAGCCCCACGCTAAGAACTTCCTCACTTGCCTCACTGACCCCTGAGGACAGACAATCTGTAATGTTGGTCGCTTTACTGTCTCCATTTTGTAGCGAGAAAGTGGAGTCCACCGGCCATTAGCCACATTAGAGCCAGCAAGTGGCAAAATCAGGATTCCTCTCTGGGTCTGTCTGACAATGGACATACCGTTTTATTATTTTTTTTTAAGTTTATTTATTGTTCATAATCTCTGTAGCCAACCTGGGGCTTGAACTCAGGAACCATTATTTTTTTTTTAAGTTTATTTATTGTTCATAATCTCTGTAACCAACCTGGGGCTTGAACTCAGGAACCTGAGATGAAGAGTTGCTCGCTCTTCGACTGAGCCAGACACGTGCCCCTGGACAGAACTGCTTAAATGTAGAAACCAAGTTCCAGAGAGAGGGCGCTTATCTGCGTCCACCCAGCAAGTTGGTGGCTTCTCCCAGGCCCTCCCCACAGCCAGGCCACCTCTGAGCCCCTTGAGACAGCAGCTAATCCACAGCCAGGAGCCTGCCCTGTCCTCAGCCCTACCCCAGCCGCCCACTCCCCAGCCACTTCCAGGGCGTGTCCTTTGGCCACTGCAGCTTCGAGCACCCCCAGGGGAAGGGACCCAGACTTCCCAGCAAATAAACACCGCCCACAGATTTCCAAATATACGGAGCTAAGTGTTCCTTCCCGGCTCAACCCAGCCTGGCCCGAACTCCAAACATCCCGCCTGGCTTCCGCTATTGCCCGGGGTCAGGTTCTGGGTCTTGAGTCCTGCTCAGAACAGCACGTGCCCTCTGCTGGGCAGACACCTGCCCCGTGGGGGGTCTTGGCCACCATCATCAGCGGTCTTAGTTCGCAGTCACTTCCGGCTCACGTGCCTCGTCCACTTGTCACATTTCACAGAATGATCGGGAACGAAGTCTTCCCAGTCCTCCTGGACACAGGTGTCTTTGTTATCAGAGCACTTTGGGGGTCCCCTTCCAGGGCTGTCTCGGGCACCCCGCACCCCTAGGGGAGGTAGTTGGGCTGCAGGGCTGGGCAGGTGTGTTAGCGGCTCTCACCGCCACTAACAGAGAGGGCTGCTTTGCCAAAGTTCTTGATTGTGGAGACTTTTGAACATAAAACCAGGCAGTCTCCACCCCGTTGCCTCAGTTCTGGGCTGATCTTGCCTCGTCTGCATTCCCATCCACGTCCCTCACCTTTAAAGCAAATCCCAGAGGGTGCATCATTTCACCCACAGAAGGCAAGAATCATCTCAAGGATGAGGAGTTTCTCATTGATATAATAGTATAATTTCCACTCCCCTCCCCCACCCAAGAGGAATAGTTCTATAGTACCATCAAATGTTTGGTCAACCCTCAAAGTGCCAGTTACTTCCTAAAGAATTTCCTTCAACAGGGCGCTTGGGTGGCTCAGTCGGTTAGGCATCAGCCTTCTGCTCAGTTCATGATCCCGGGGTCCTGGGATTGAGCCCCACATTGGGCTCTCTGCTCAGTGGGGAATCTGCTTCTCCCTCTCCCTCTGCCTGCCACTCCCCCTGCTTGTGCTCTCTCTCTCTGTCAAATAAATTAATTAATTTAAAAAAAAGGAATTTCCTTAAAAAAAAGTCTGAGTTAGTATCCAAATAAGGTTAATACACTGTGATTGGCTCATGTGTTAGGTTTCTTTTACTCTAGAGTGTCCATCCATCTCTCTTCTTTTCTTTTTTTTTTTTAAGATTTTATTTATTTATTTGAGAGAGAGGCTAGTGAGAGAGCATGAGCGAGGAGAAGGTCAGAGGGAGAAGCAGACTCCCCACGGAGCTGGGAGCCCGATGTGGGACTCAATCCGGGGTCTCCGGGATCATGACCTGAGCCCAAGGCAGTCATCCAACCAACTGAGCCACCCAGGCGTCCCTCTCTTATTTTCTTTGTAACTTATTTGTTGAAAAACAGCTTGGCAGTCTATCCTGTAGGGATCACCCAAGCGTGGATTTCGCTGATTGCAGCCCTGTGGTGTAATGTAACATGTTTCTCTGTCCCCGTGGGATCTTGTAGATTGGGAATTGGATCTAGAAGTTTCAGAAGATGCAGTCTCAACTTTTTTTTTCAAGATTGTTTCATAGGTGGTACTGTTTCTTAAATCAGGAGATGTATACTATCTGATTGCCTCCCCTTTTGTGATGGTGTCATATTGCTTTATTTGTAAAAATTCTAATTTTGGAAAAATTTCAAAGTTGTGGGAAGTTGCAAGGATGGTTGGCATACCTTCACCTTGATTTACCAATCTTTGTCACACTGATTTTGTCATTCACACGTATATATTCCTATACACACATTATTTGAGAACGGGCTGTAAGTGTTATGCGCCTTCACTCCTAAATGCTTTTGCTTGTGTCTCCTGAGAGCTCTCTTTCATAACCATCTAAGAGAAAAACCATTTCTCTCTATATTCACAATACTTCTGACACCAAACATGTGGTTTTCCCTCACATTAAACAAGTTGGGGCATCGGGTGGCTCAGTCGGTTAAGCATCTGCCTTCAGCTCAGGTCATGGTCCCAGGGTCCTGGGATTGAGCCCTGCGTTAGGCTCCCTGCTCAGAGAGGAGTCTGCCTCTCCCTCTGTCTCCCCCCTCATGCTCTCTCTCTCTCTCAAATAAATAAGTCTTTAAAAAACAACAACAACAACAACAACTCTCCAACTCTTTAGATACCAACTAGATGCCCTACAATTTGGTTCTCACACTAGTCACTTGGATTTAGTACAGACTCTACAGGCTAAGGGCTCGGTCCCACAAGATTGTTCCCACTTTAGAAGCCAGTGATAGGTCACAGGTATGAGGATAAGTCACACCTGCTTCTGGCCAACTGGCTAAACATCAGGGGTTCAAGTTCAACAGTTCACTAGAAAGGCTCATAGAACTCAGGGAATCCCTGTTTGCCGGTTTATTATAGAAGATATGATAAAGGATACAGATGAACAGCCAAATGGAAGAGAAGCATGGGGCAAAGGATATGGAAGGGATGTGGGGCTTCCAGGCTCTCTCCAGGAGAACCACCTCTCCCACTGCCTTGATGTGTTCACCAACCAGAAAGTTCCCTGAATCCCATTGTTTAGAATGTTTGTGGAGTTTCCATTACATAGGATGTTTGATTAAAGCATTGGCCATTGGTTATTGAACTCAATCTCCAGTCCTCTCCTCTCCCAGGGGTCCAGAGGTGGGACCAAAAATTCCATCCCCTCCAGTCCCAGGGCTGCCTCCAACTTCCAGATGTCTCCTCATTAGCACAAGCTTGGGGTGTGATTAAAAGGGGGCTTATTATGAGTAGCAAGAGATGATCTACCTACCCACCCAGAGAAGTGGGATCCAAAGAAGACCCCCACTGACAATTCTGAGGCTGGGTAGAGCGGCAGGCTCCCTTCTCTCCCATCCTTGCCAACACTTGTTATTTCTTGTCTTTTTGCTAATGGCCATTCTAACGGGTGTGAGGTGACATCTCATTGTGGTTTTGACTTGAATTTCCCTGAAGACGGGTGACGTCCAGCGGCTTTCCTTGTACCTGTTGGCCATCTGTGTGTCTTCTTTGGGAAAATGCTGATTCAGATCCTTTGCCCATTTTTTAATCAGATTGTGTTTTTGCTATTGAGCTGCGTGAGTTCTGTATGCATATTGGATGTTAACCTCTGTTAAGGGGTTACGTATATTTTCTCCCACTCCATTTTCATTTTATTGATGGTTTCCGGGACGCCTGGGTGGCTCAGTTGGTTAAGCGGCTGCCTTCGGCTCAGGTCATGATCCCAGCGTCCTGGGATCGAGTCCCACATCGGGCTCCTTGCTCGGCAGGGAGCCTGCTTCTCCCTCTGCCTCTGCCTGCCACTCTGTCTGCCTGTGCTCGCTCGCTCGCTCTCCCTCTCTGACAAATAAATAAATAAATAAAAATACTTATTGATGGTTTCCTTTCTGAGCAGAAGCTTTTTAGTTGACATCATCCCACTTGTTTATTTTTGCTTTTGGTGTCAAATCCATGGAGCAGATACTATGCATCAGTTATTGGGGATACAGCAGGTCCCAAAGCATACCAAGTTCTTGACTCATGAAGTTGATATTCTGGTCGCAGAGAGAATAAGAATAAGAACATATGTTGGCCAGAATAAGCAGGTAAGGTGTAGAGAGGAAGGATGGGAGAGCTGTTTTAGGTAGAAAAGCCAGGGAATTCCTCTGTGATGAGGCAATTAATGAGCAGAGATTGAAGAGAAGTGAGGCAAGTTTTACAGGAAAACATTGCCAGTGGAGTCAATAGTAAGTGCAAAGGCCCTGAGGTGGGAGAGTGTGTCAACATGCTTAAGGAACATCCAGGAAGTCATTGTGATTGAGCTGAGGGGTAAAGTTGTGGGAGAGGGGATGGCCTCCTAATGAGGTTGGAAAGGTAGCCAGATGGTGTCGAGTGGTGTATGGCATGGGATTAGATGTGCACGAACAGGAAGCCATTTCCAAGTTTTGAGAAAAGTGCCCAGATCTGACTTTAGCTTTAGAGGCTTAACCCTTGACAAATGTGGAAAGTAGATGGCAGGGGGCCAAGTTGGAATGGGACCACCAAATAGGAATAGGACCATGAACATGGTCCTAATGAGAGGAGATGGTGGTTCAGGCCAGGGCTGTGGCACTTAAAAGTGAGGGCAAGTTCTCAGAGTTTGGATGAATTTGGAAGATGAGGCCAACAAGATTAGCTGGTGGAAGTGGCATATAGAGAGTGGGAGATTCACTATAATGGTTAATATTTGCTATAATGGTTAATTTCATGTGTAATTGGGCCCACGGGAGGCCCAGACACTTGATAAAACATTATTCAGCGTGTGTCTGTGAGGACATTTCTGGATGAGATTAACATTTGAACTGGTCGACTGAGTAAAGCAGATAGCTCTCCCCAGTGCGGCCAAGCCTCTTCCAATCCGCTGAAGGCATGAAAAGAACAAAACGCAGAGTGAGGCCGAATTCTCTCTCTGCCCAGCTGTCTTTGAGCTGGAACATCAGTCTCCTCCAGCCTTTGCATTTAGATCCAGACTTGGATTGGGACTGTTAGCTCTGCCCCTACAGTGAACCTATTTTTATAATAAATCTATATGCATGTATGTCTCACACTGGTTCTGTTTCTCTGGAGGACCCTAACTGATGTGCTGACCGTTGAGTTTTCTGGTCCTGCCTGTGGAAAGCTTGGAGTTGGCAGGGTGGACCAGATGACTGGGAAGACAGTTTGGGACATGTTAAAGGGGACTGTGTGACCTTGGGCAATTGACTATTTCCTATAAGAGCTTTATATTTTAGTTAGAGAATTCATCTTGTCCCATGTGATTCCAGGGAAGACAACTCAGACCTGACCAGTCAGAGCTTTGCATTACCTGTCAGCAGTGACTGGTTCAGAGATGAGCCTATGGACAGAGATAAGCTTTCTTTCCCTGCGTGGTCCTGGATACAGGGGCTGGGAGATCCGCAGATCCATGAGAAGACCACGAAGAGAGAATGAATCTGAGAGAGAGATGGAGAGGGGGAGAGAGCAATGACACAGGTCCTAGGCATGGCTTTGAGCCCCTGAGCAAGCTGTACCTGAAGCTAGTCTGTGTCTAAACTTTTTTCGTTATGTGTACCAATATATTCTTTTCTTCCTCAAGTTGGTTTAGGTTGAGTTTCTTGTTAATTGAAACAGAAAGAGGGGTGCCTGGGAAACCATCCAGTCCCTTCATTTTCCAGGTAAAAAAAGGCACAGCCCAGAAAAGATGAAGGACTTCCCAGAGGTCACACAACTAGTGAGCAAATGAGTAACTGAGCCCCCTGAGCCAGCCAACCAAACCCCCTACTCCATGTCTCTGAAGACCCAGGATTCTTGGTTGGGAACAGGCTGCCACAGCCTCCATCCCAGGAATGGAGTCTCCATTGTGGAGTGACTCGAAAGTCAGACCAGGAGGACCGTCCTCTCTCAGGAACCCATTGGCTGCAGAGAGCCCAGTAGGCAGGCTCCAGCTCACTTTACCTCCCCGTGGAACACTTATACCAGTCCCCAGGGCCCTTCTGCTGTGGGAAGGTGAAGCGACAGACATTGGAACAGCTTTGGATTCTAGCCCTCCAAACATCCTGGTCTGTGACATTGATCTAAGCACACTGACCAGCCACGGCGGCTGGTGTCTGTGCGGTCCAGGAGGCAGCAACTGTGCGAGCAGAGGTGGAGAGGTGGGTTTCTCGTTTCTAGGGTGGAGCTGAAGAAAGAAGTAGGAGGAAGATGTGGAAAGATCGAGAGGGTGTCCAGCGCCAAGGGCAGAAGCAGGGGCCCAGACCTGTGGTCAGCCTCCCTGGCGCCCATCCTCACCAACCCACCCACCCCCAGCTGTCAGCCCTGGGAAGGGGAGGGCCAAGTACCCCGCCCTCCGGGAACTCCTAGCTGGGGTGGTGCGACCCGGCAGAGGAAAGGAGACAGAAGGTGGATCTGTGCCAAGGCATGTGAGGGGGCCTGGGTGTGGAGTATAGAGCGCCCGGCCTGGGTCATCTCACTGGGTGTGACCGATCCAAGCCCGCCTCCCCACCTGCCTCAGAACTCTCATTTGTAAAATGGGAACAGTCCACCTGCCCTCCACCCAGAGAGCCCCCACCATCCTCTGGGCTGGAGGAGTCACAGGGAATCTTTAAGCTACCCCTTCTCCTCGGCCCCTGAAAACCCCGTGACGGCTCCCCAGGTGAAGTGGTTTCCTGGTCCTTTGCTCCTTGTCCCTTGTGGACCTGTCCTCGCCTCCCCCACTTCCGCTTGTCCCCCAGGAAGATGGAGGTGTGCCTGGATCTCCCAACACTCCAGCTGAGCCATATCCCCGTGCCCTTCCCTCTGCCTGGCATGCCCTTCCCAGCCCTTCCACTGTGGGGAGGCACCCTTGCTCTGCTGTCCGCTCTTTGGGAAGCCTTCTCTGTTGCCCATTCTCCAAGAGTCTGTCTCTGGGCCCACCTGCTCCCCCAGCCAGCTCCACGGGTTCATTTCCGTGGCTGTGGCCGTGGTGGATTCCAGGGGCTGTGCCCGTCATCCCGCCTGAAGTCTTCACCAGGGCAGGGCTGAGTATTGGCTGAGCTGACAGCTTGTGTCTGGAGCTCCGAGAAGGGAGATGGGGCCTCATGGGGGTGGGGCAGGAAGGTTCGGTGACAACCACAGTGCAGGGTGACGAGAGTCTTTCCTCCCACGCCTGTTCCTGCCTTGGCACTAGAGGAGAGACGCGTCCTGGGAGGCCCCGGGGCAGCTGTCTGGTCTGTGGCTGGGCCCACTTTCCTGGATCCTAATGCCTGTGGCCCAGGCCAAGGTGAGGTGAGGACACACTGGGCTCTGAGCACCAGGTTCTCATTGAATGGGCACTTCTGTGCGTTGGCCCTGGGCTCAGTGCACGGGCACTTCTGTGCGCTGGCCCCGTGCTCAGTGCTTGTGTGCCTTGGCCTATCTCATCCCCAGGATGCCTCTAGTCTGATGCTATTATTAGCGCCCCCATTTGCCAGAGGTGGCCGCTGAGGCTCAGAGAAGGGACCTACCCCGGGTCACATCAGGTGAACCTTCTGGAACTGGCTGCTAGGAACCGAGGACCAAATGCTCTAAATGCTTTGCGTGCGTTCACTTGGAGAATACAGCAACCAGTGAGGAGGGGTCGGTTTTGTATTTATTGAACAGATAAGGAGACCAAGGCAGAAAGAGGGGTTAGCGTCTTGCCCAAGTTCACCCAGCTAGTAAGTGGTGGAGCCAGGGCTTTAACTCAGGCGTTTGGCTACAGAGCTTTTATATACTTTGCTCTCCTGCCTGATGATGCAGGTGGGGAGGAGGGGGCGGCAATGCTGCTCCTTTGCAGAACACAGCTTGCCCCGATTTGCAAAGCTTTTGTGCACTTGGCGCTTGGTGTGCCCTTTGGCTCAGGGAGACTCAGAGATCAAGATTTCCATTTTACCGAGGAGGCTAATCACTGGCCCAAAATTACTCCCCAAGTTAGTTGCAAGGTAGGGGCAGGGGCCCCAGGTTTGGCACTCAGGCTCGGCCTCCAGCCCTTCTGACTATCTGGGCACTCTGAGTTTGCGGTCCCCACCCCCCATCCCCGAGGGAAGGGGCTCTGTGTGCACAGGGTGGGCAGAGAGTTCTGGCTGTGGGAACTTAGTGTCCTTGTCTGTAAAATGAACAGCCTGGATCTGTTGGGCTCCGTGTGCCCTCCCAGCTGAATTCTCTGTCCTTGCTCCGAGAGGTGCTTGGGGACGCGGTGTTCCCCGCTTGCCTTGTTGCCTTCCCCGTGATGGCAACCAAGTGGCCCCATTTCCCCCGCAGGATATTTCTCCCCACCTGCTGGCCTCCTCCCATCCGGCATGGCTGGAAGCTGCAGGAAGCTGGGGGAAGAGGTCCAACCTCGCCCAGAGAGTCCCGCTGGCTCAGGAATCAGGGGCCTCCTGCTTGATCTGCCTTGTGAGCTCCTACCCCATTCTGCATCGAAACAGAGCCGCTGGTCATCAGTCTGTCTCCCTCTCAAGCAGAACTGTGAGCCTGAGCACCAAGGTCCTGTGGAAAGGCCTTGAGAAACAGTGAGCTCTCTGGTTCTGGAAACGCACAGAGGGGCAGGGGGTGGGTTGAAGGGTCCCAGGCCCCTCCAGCTCCTGGATCTGAGCCCCCATGGCATGGGAGAGACCTGGGAGGCTCTGCCCTGTGGGCAGCAGGACTGGAACCCCGGGGGCACAAAGCCTGCTCTGCTCTGTGTGACCTTTGGGCACAGGCAGGCCGAGGGTGGAACCCTTCGAGAGCCGGGTGCTGGCCCGGTCATCTCTCCACGTAGGTCACCCCTGCCACGCACATCGGGGAGGCCTCCAATGGTGTCACCTCCTCCCACTCAGACCTGTGATGTAGGTGAAGTCTGGGGAGGTCGGCTAGCTGGTTGGCTCAGGAGCTAGCCCCGAGAAGCAGCCTTACACCTCCTCCCCCTCACCTTGGTTGAGCTGGGTGTGGCCCAGCTCGGTGTGGTGCCTGTGCCCCCTTCTGCCAACTCACCCCGCCCCCCCGAAAGCTGACAAGGCAAGGGTATCCTCTCTCCTTGACAGAAACTGAGGCCCCCAGGGGCACGAGTGTGTGAGGGGCAGTCGCAGAGCCAGGCCTGAGCCCAGTGGCCCGTCCACCCCAGGAGAGTGACGTCATCACGTGCAGACAAAACCAAGACGGGGCAAGGCCCAAGGAGGCCACAGCTGGGGAGATGGGGAGGTGGGGAGGGGGACCGTCGGCCACATGTATGTCCAGAGCCTGAGCCAGGGACATCTGTCCTGTCATAGACCATTCACATGGTTTGCACCTCCCAGATGCGCCGTGTTCTCTCTGGGCCTCCCAAGCCGCTCCTTCCACCTGGAACACCTACACTCCCTCCCTCCCTCGGCCTGGCTAACTCTTCTCCTTAGCGGCAGAGGACTCGGGACTTCAACAACTGTTTGCTGGGCACCTTCAAGGAGACAGACACCGTCCAAGGTGAGCGGTTCACGGTGAGCAAAGAGAATTGTCCCGCCTTCTGGAAGTTTCCCGTCCCCAAGGAACCACGCAGAGCTGACAGGAGATAGTTGGGATAGACTTGCCGCTGTCACGAGCAGCCCCCAAATCAGAGGCTTCACACAATGAAGGCCTATTTTGAGGTCCTAGCACGGTTGAGATGGGTGACAGGGGGCTCTGCTTCTCTGCCACTGTCATCCCCCAACTTCAGAGCACCCTTGGGTCCTCTGCACTGGGCAGGCCTGTGAGCGAAGAGGGAAGCATCGAGGGCTGGGCGGGGAGGCTTAGCTACTGGTTCTGGAGGGGCATGCGTGCCATAGGTACTCATGCTCCACTGCTCAGAGCTTGGCCACAAAGCCGCACCAGAGTGCAAGCAAGTCTGGGAAATGTCACTTGGCCGGCACATCGGGTTTCAACACCCGGCCAGTCTCTGCCAGGCAGAATCACACAAACACTGTCTTAGTTTCTTGGGGCTTCTGTAACTATGCCCCAAATTCTGGGGCTTAAAGCAATCGGAATGTATTGTCTCAAGGGGCTGGAGGCCAGAAGTCTGAGACTGAGGTCCTGGAGGCTCCAGGGGATGATCTTTCCTGACTCTGCTGGCAGCCACTGGTCGCTGTGGGCAACCTTAGCCTTCCCGGGCTTGTGGTCACTTCACTGCACTCCGCGCTGCCCCCGCCTTCACATGGCCTCGTCCTCTGCATCCTTTCCTTTGTGTGTCTCTCTAAGGAAGCTTCTTGTTGGAGTTGGGCCCCTCCCACCCCAAGAATCCAAGATGACCTCCTCATCCCAAGATCCTTAATATTTTAAAGATTTTTATTTATTTATTTGAGACAGAGAGCGCATGAGCAGGGGTCACGAGAGGGAGGGGGAGAGAGAGAAGCAGGCTTCTCGCTGAGCAGGGAGCCCGATGTGGGACTCGCTCCCAGGATCCCAGGATCATGACAGATGCTTGATGCTTAGGAGATCCAAGTTGGATCCTTGGATCCTTGTTCCAAGGAAGATGCTTCACTGACTGAACCACCCAGGTGCCCCATTCCTTCATTGAATTGTATCTGTAAAGATCTTTTTTCCATAGCAAGCAAAAGTCACAGGTTCTGGGGATTAGAAAATGGACGGATCTATTTCGCGGCCACTTTGGGGGCAGGATCCTGTGGACTCCTTCCCGTGGCAGCTGGCCTCCAAGAGGCCAGAAACAGAAGCAGCAAGGCCTCTTAAGGCCCAAGCTCAGAAGTCCCAGATCATTATTTCTACCGCATTCAGTTAGTCAGAGCAGGACAGGGCTAACCAGATTCAAGGGGAGGGAAAATAGAATTCCTCCCCGGATGGGAGGCGTGCCTCACTCACTCAACAACTTACTGAGTACCTAGTATGGGCCAGGCTCTGAGCCAGGCACTGGGGTCCTAGTGGTGAGCAGGCCAGGCCCCCACAGAACCTTCTGTTTTGTGGATGATGGAAGTTCATAACTGGACAAACCGGTCACAGAGCATGACAAACAGAGCAGCAAGGATTCGGGCTAGAAAATCCCTGGGGACACAGAGGCCAGGATGAGCCTAGAGGGCAGAGATCTGGAGAGTGACAAGGACATCTTCCCATTTCTGGGCCTCAGTTTCCTCCTCTGGATGAGGGCTTGCCACAGCCATGGACTCAAACTATTCTTCCTGGAGTCCTGGGGCTGCCCAGAGGTGCCCAACAGGCTACTGCAGAGTGTGGCAGAGCAGCGGGCTTCTGAAGTTTGTGACTCGTTGGTCTGGAAGCTTCTGATCAGCTCCCAGAGTCCAGCTTCCAAGCCAGGCACCCCAGTCTCTGATCCCAGTGGCTGTCTAGAACAAGATTTCCCCAGGAGCCTCTCTTGTTCCTCAGTGGCCCTGCCGGGGTTCTGGACTCTGTGAAAACAGGGAACCTCCCTTTCTGTCTGGTTGGACCCTCTTCCCACCATCCCAGGACAGACCTCGCCCTGGGACACCCCTCACCTTTGACCTTGGGTCTGCTTCAACCAAGGGACCCCACAAGAAGTGCCAGTGTCTCTCAAAGAGCTCAGACTCTTTGGGGTAAGACCCTCCCTTCGGCGTAGCCTTGGATGAGCCCCTCGCTCTTTCTGGGCCTTGGAGGGAGTCCAGCCTCATGACGGTGGGCACAAAGGCAAAGCACGCTCCCTGAAGCTGGTGGGAGGAGTGGCAAGTCCTCTGGGGAGTGAGGTCAAGAGAAGTGGCAGGAAAGACCCAGCCTCCTGGGGACCCATGGGGGACCCAACCCTGGTGCCCCTGGTCCACCATTCTGGCAAATTCTGAGCCAAGCCTTTCCCCCGTCAGGCAAATTAATCACTAGGCACGTAGTTTACTTCAGCTTGGCAATCTTTATTCCTGGGTTCAGCCCCAAGGGTGGGAACTGAGTGTGGGTGGGGCCAGGGGTGCCAAAGACAATAATTCCTTCCTCGCTCTGGGCCTCAGTTTCCATTTCTGTCGCACAAGGAGGGAAGGCATCCCCTGCTTCCTTCACTGGGACACTGTGAGGGTACAAGTGACCACATTCAGGCCTGGGCCTTTCAGCCACACAGCTCCAGTACTGACAAGTGCCCTGACTCAGTCCTTGCCCCTGGAGGGCTTGCTGTCAGGGAGGGAGACCCGTCTTGCCCACCACTAGTGCTGGCAGGTGGGGCGTGGGGAGTGTGGGGGGACAGGCAATGCCCAAGCGCCTCTCAGCCATGGGTCTGGCTTCACTGAGCTCTGTCCTGGAAGTTCATGACTGGGCTTGTGTGGGCGAGGGGTGTCAACACCCCTACTTCTAGGCCGGTAAGGCCCTCAGCTGTCACTGTCCAGGGATGCCCCCTTGCCCAGAGGGCAGAGTCCACCAGGAAACAGAGCTGAGCCCCCTTCTTCGCAGCTCTTTTGGGGTCTTCCTTGCAGGCTGGCCTTGGAGAGGAGGGCCAGGGCCGAGGGGCAATCACAGGACCCTCGGGTGAGCTGATGGCGGAGGCCTTGACGCACTGTGGAAGGAAGGCAGGAGCGGTCCATGCAGAGGGGTCCAGAGGGCCGAGAAGTGGTGGGTCAGCAGACATGGCCATGCCGTCTGGGTGCCGCAGGGGCCTGCACCGCTTCCGACACCCTCAGCTGGTGGTGCCCTGAGGGGGTTGTGGGGAGGCTTGCCGGCTCAGGGTCACACCCGGGAAGCTGAAGACAAAGCTCTTCCATCTTCTCCTCAGCTGCTGGAAGACAGAGGAGAAGGGAGATCAGGGCCCCGGTCTCACGGCTGTGCGGTGGGCTTCAGTGTTGTTCCACCTACGGCCACGAGGTGGTGGTAGACCGCAGAGACAGGAGCACCGCAGGGGTTGGGGGGGGCACCTCTTCCAGAATAAGGAGGGAGGCCCAGGATCCCGCAGCTCCCACCAAGGGGGTCAGGATGCCCCCTTTCCTGGGGCAGAGGAGCACAAGCTGTAACCCTGGGGAAGTTTTATTGGCTGATCTTGCCTCCCGCGAAATCCACCCATGTAACCCACCGCCAGATCCATCATTTTAGAACAGCTCTGACCCTATCACCAGCCGGCTCTGAAACCTTCCGTAACTCCCCGGTGCCTAGGGGATAAATCCCAAATGCCTTTAGGGCCCTCTGAAATGTGGTGACTGGATACCTCCCTTTCTAGCCTCGTCTCCAGACAGTTCTGCTGTCTTCTTGGTCCTCGGTCCCCTTTGTTTCTACTTCTGAGCCTTTGCTGCCCTGGGTCCCTCTCTGTGGCGTCCCCACCGTTCCCCCGCAGTGCTCCTCCGTCTGTCAACCCTGAGCCAAACCTGCTCATACTGCTTCCGCCACTGCTGCCTTTTTCCTTGCTGGGCCTGGATCAGCCGCTCTGTGTCCTCCGGGCCCCCTGGCAGCCACTCCGGACTGGGCGTGTCCAGCCTTTCTGAGCCTTCCATGGAGGGCCTGGACTTCTCATGCCCCTGTGTGAGGCTCAGTGCCCGGCGCAGTCGGCTCTCTCGAGGCTTCCCCCAGGGCTCCTGGAGTTTGCCGTAGGTGGGCCGTGGTCCTCGCAAGGACTGGCTGCGTGGGCCCGACCCCATGGTTCTGGAGGTTGCGAGCACTGGACGGCTGCAGGCCCCTTGGCTAGCCGGTGGCTTCTGAGAAGACCTGGAGTCTCTGCCCATGTGACGCGAACTTACTTGGGGGCAAAGGTTGGTACTGCTGAGGTGGCCATCATAAACCAAAGGGCAGGCCACAGCGTACAAGCATCCCTGAGTCAGCACCCCCACTGCCTCTCTCTATCCGCGGGAAAGTTGCCCAAGAAAGACAAAGACCTGGTGAGCAGACCTGGGGCCAAGACCAAAAAGAAATGGTCCAAAGGTATGGTTCTAGGCATGCTCAATGACCTGGTCTTGTGCGACAATGGGACATACAACAAATTCTCTAAGTTCTCAACTCTTAGCTTAGAGCACCAGCTGTTGTGTCTGAGAGAAGATTCGAGGTCTCCTGGCCCGGGGCAGCCCTTCAGGATCTCCTCAGTAAAAGGACTTATTTTTTTTTTTTAAGATTTTTATTTATTTATTTGACAGAGAATCACAAGTAGGCAGAGAGGCAGGCAGAGAGAGAGGAGGAAGCAGGATCTCCACGGAGCAGAGAGCCCAATGCGGGGCTCGATCCCAGGACCCTGGGATCATGACCTGAGCTGAAGGCAGAGGCTTTAACCCACTGAGCCACCCAGGCGCCCCAAGAAGGGCCCTCTTTACTCCAACCCTGACCAACCCTCTAATGTCCAACCCAGAGGCCAGCCCTGGTCCTGGATGAAAGGTAGCAAAGCCATTGTTTAACAATCAGGACCCTCACCCCCCACAAGGTGGGCTCAGAACCCCCCCCCTCCCCAACAGACGCCTGGTCTGGGAAGAGTTCGCTGACTCAGACTTCTGGGACGTGCTGGGATGAATCACATTCACTCTTGTGTCAAGCAGGCGCTGCTCAATATCCTCCCACCAAGTGTGTCATCTTACAACTTCCCAAACCCATGGACAAGGACACGTGTGTTCCTTTCCCTCCCTGCTGCCTCCCTTCCCAGCCTTTGCCAGCTGGGAAGCACTTGCCTTTTCCAGACCCCCAAGCTGCTGTGCTCGGGGATAAACACCCTGGGAGCCCACTGTCCCCTCTGCATGGCTGAGGGAGGCAGCACCCCCTCCTGCTCCCCACACCCCAAACACAGTTTAACCACAGCAATTGTTGCAGGATTTTTGTTTCTCTGCTGGTGCCTACAGTTCTTGGCCATGCCACTTGGAAGATCGAAGCAGTAGACCAGACAGAGGGGTGGGCAGAGATGCAAGGTTAATGGAGTGATTTACTGAGCGATCGAAAAAGTGATAGCACAAAGCTTCCAAGGAGGAAGGAGACCCGGAGGGGTTGCCACGGGAGTTTCTGAGTCTAGGGGTTTTTACTGGCTTGTGGGTGGGCTGTTTTAATCCGATTAAGACCGTAGGCCGGTCAGCCAATCAGATTTTTGTCCCCTATCTATCCTATGGAAAGGATGGAGGGCTCCTTCCAGGACGTGTAAAATCCTTTTAAGGATGGTTTCCTCTTGAGGGCAGGAGGCGCTTGTCCCTGCCGGCCTGCCTCTCAATTACCCTCTGTCACAGTCACAAACGTAGGCCTTCCCCTCCCTCCACTGGGTGTCCCTTGAAGGCTTTCCATCTCTGTGTTCCCAGGACCCGACATAGGACATATTTTGTCTTAAATATTGGAGACTTCATTGTTGCTGCCTAAAAAAATTACCCCAAAACTTAGTGGCTTAAGGCAACACTCATGTAGCACCTCACAGTTTCTGTGGGACAGGAGTCCAGGCCTGGCCGAGAGGGGGGCCTCTGGCTCAAGGTCCTTCATAGGCTCCAGTCAGGGGCCTGCTGCCATCTCAAGCTTCAGCAGCGGGGAATCTGCCTCCCCGGTCACTCGGATGGTTGTTGGCAGGACTCTGCTCCTTGCAGGTGGAGGGCCTGAGGCCCTGAGTTTCTCACTGGTTGCTGGCTGTTGCCACGTGGGCCTCTCCCAAGGGCGGCTCGCAGCTTCGTGGCTGCTGACTTCAGTTGGAACCAGCCCGTGGGAGGGCAAGAGATGGGGGCAGGCCAAAGCTAGAGTCTTCGGGGAATTCAGTCTCAGAATGACCTCCCATCGTTTCTGCCCTGTTCTGTTCCTTCCTGGGGGAGAGTCACCAGGTCCCGTCCCCACTCCAGGGAGGGATCCCCACAGAGCTTGAACACCAGGAGGCAGGATCACTCGGGGACATCATGGAGCTGCTTACCCACAGATCGGGATTTTATTATTTTCTAAAAATTTATGATTTATTATTTTTTAAAAGATTTATTTATTTACTTGAGAGGGAGTGTGTGTGTGTGTGTGCACGCGTGTGCACACCCAAGCAAGCACAAGCAGGAGGGAGGGGCAGAGGGAGAGAAAGCCCCAAGCAGACTCCCCGCTGAGCATGGAGCCAGAAGGGACTCCATCCCAAGAATGTGAGATCGTGATCCAAGCCAAAATCAAGAGTTAGATGCTTAAACAACGGAGCCACCCAGGTGCCCCAGGTCTGTATTTTTTTTTTTTTAAGATTTTATTTGTCAGAGAGAAAGAGAGAGAGAGAGAGAGAGAGAGCGAGCGAGCGCACAGGCAGACAGAGTGGCAGGCAGAGGCAGAGGGAGAAGCAGGCTCCCTGCCGAGCAAGGAGCCCGATGTGGGACTCGATCCCAGGACGCTGGGATCATGCCCAGGTCTGTATTTTAAACCATCACGCTGCCTGAGTTTAGAGCCTGGCACTTCTGTGTGATAGTTCTGTGTTTGAATGAGTGGCTTAACCTCGTGTGCCTGTAATTTATCAGCTGCAAAGTGGGGAAAATACCTTATTTCACCCAACCTAAGGGGGTATGAACGGTAGCATTAATTCAGACATCATTAAGAAAGAATACTCAGGGCACCTGTGTGGCTCAGTCGGTTAAACATCTGCCTTGGGCTCAGGTCCCGACCCCCTCACTCTCCGGCTTGTGCTCTCTCTCTCAAATAAATAAATAAAATCTTAAAAAAAAAAAAAAAGAGTACTCATTGCCCATTCATTGGAAGATGCAGTTCATTTCAGAGAGGCTAAAATGGGGGGGAAGTGGTGTGCCGTGAAATTAATGAAACACATTGTATTCTTTCCTAAAGTAGGTTCTGGGACTTGATATAAGGGAAGGCTACAGATGGGGGCCGCCCACCAGCTATTCCTTCTTATTAGTGAGCCAATGAAATTAATCCAGATCTACACACTTCAAGTGAGACTTTTTTTTTTTTTTGATGATGATACCTAGGAGTAAGGCCCAAAAAAACGAGGGATTCTCATACATATAAAAACAGACACCAAGTGCTGATAGTGCAGGAAAGAGGATGAAGACCACATTTAGTTTGGGGGTAGGGAGAATCTGGGCAGGCTGCCTGCAGGAGGTGGTATTGGAGCTTAGCCTTGAGCGCAGGATGGATTGGTGCAGTAGAGATGGGGGCTGAGATCCTATGGGTGACCAGAGCCTGGGAACACACAGGATTACTCCCAGGGTGGGAGAAGAATCTGGAAAAGCAGATGGAGCCCAGTCTCCAGGGAGGCCTGGAGATGGAGATGGAGTGTGTCTTCTGTTGCAGGAGCCTTACGTCTATGCTTACATTTCATCTTCACACTTCACACCGGAGCTTAACCCATTTTTCAGATGAAATAACGGAAGCCCAGAGAGGTGAAGCAACTTGCCCAAGGACACACAGTCAGTAGTGGATCTTACATTCATCCTCGTGGTGTCAGACCCACAAACAGAGGCCTTAGCAAATGTGTGACCACCCTTTGTGGATGGTCTTCACACACCCTACGGGATGATCAGACAGAACTATGACCCAAATGGTTAATGCCCCTAGAATCTTCCTTAAAAATATGATGCCTGCCAGAAGTGTGGCAAGGGACTGTGCAGATACACATTAATTTAAAATTGTGTATGTTTCAACTGATAATTCATCTCTTTGCCTGAGCAACTCGTATAATACAGTCTGTGTTGGGGGAACTAGTTAGTTCTTCTGCTTCAGAATAATGGCACCAGATGTGTTCATGGTTGTGGTTTCCATTGCCCCACAGGAGGCTAGAATGCTAGGCTATCAGGTTCAGTGTCAGACTTTGGCATCACTAGCCCTTGGAGAAATCAAGCAAAGGGAATGATAAATTATAATAATGCTATTGACCATAAAAGCTCCCATGTTCTGAGCCCTCATTCTCTGCCAGGTGTTGTAGGGCTTCCTTCATGTAGTCCCAAAGAATCAGGGGAGGATTATTTCTATGTTACATATGAAACAATCGGGATCAATTGGTGTAGGGTCCCGGAGCTCACAGTATAGGCACTTTTGCAGTTTTTCTAATATGCGGGACCTGATGGCTGTTGATGATGACCCTGTCCCTTCTCCTGTGTGAGCCTCCTTCCTCATCTGTGAAATGGGTGGGTCCCGCTGGAGTGTCCCAAACTTCCCTTGTTAAAAAACACCAGCTGCTTGTCCCCATCACATGCTCCCTGCATGGACAGGGGCCTGAGAAGCCGTCTACACAACCATGACCTAGGTGATCTGTATCTTGTGGGAAATCTCGGAAATATAATTGCTCAAGGCCCTTCTGCCTCTGAGGACTGTGATTTTAGGACTCAGATTTCAAATCAAAGCCGTTCCTTTGAAATTTTGAATTCTGCACATTCTTGCCTTCTCTTTTCCCCCCAGGCAACCCGTGGAGCCAAAAGACCACAGCCTGGGAATCAGGGGACTGGAGGGCAAGTTCTGGCTCTGTCCCTGACTAGCTCTGTGATCCAGAGGGAAGTCGTTTCCTTTCTCTGAGCCTCAGGGGGAGAACCAGAGGAGCTGGGGCTTGGAGTAGGGGCAAGGGGAGGATTTAACCCTCCTCTGCTTTAGCCTATGAGCAGCAGCCTTGGTCTGGGCCTGAAGTGCTGTGGGGCTGGGATTTACTTGACCACGGCCCACCTTCATAGGTAGAAGGTCTGACCATCTCGTAGAGATCCCATGACGGCAAGGGCTCTACAGGCCCAGTGGACCAAATAACCAGAGTAGGAGGCCAAAAAGACAGGGTGGGTCCCTGGGAGTAGGAGGTTTGTGGGGTTAACTAAGCCTGGAGACTGCAGTGGGAAGGCATTGGGATTTAGTTTCCTCCAACCCCAAAGCTGTATCTGGGTGGCCACGGCAAGGGTCCAGGGCAGCCTCTTACAGTTGTTCAGTTTCCACACTGCACAAACACTCTTGGCGAGCTGGAATGGCAATCCAGACCACGCTTTGCCAGCTCGGTCATGTGCTGGCATGACTCGGCTGCTGTCCTAAGAAGGGCCTCATTCCCAGGATGCCGCCAGAGGAGCACTTTTTCCTCATTGTCACAAGGTACAGCATGGGTCAATGGCGTTTGTGGGTAGGTGGGGCAGCCTGGACACTTGAGGACCCGCCCGGAGGAGGACAGATCTTGAACCACCTCCAACCCCCACCACACACCTCAGGGTTTCTGGGCTGCTTTGAAGAATAGAAGCCACAGCTCCAACCTGTGAAAAAGGACAGGCTTTGTCCATTCCTCTTGCCTCCTCTTTCCATCGTGAAGGATTTAACCCTAAGGTCTCACCAGCAATCAAACTATCTGAGGTTCCAGCCGCCAGACTTTGGTTAATCTTTCTAAAAAGTAACTTTCTGGGCGCCTGGGTGGCTCAGTGGGTTAAAGCCTCTGCCTTCGGCTCAGGTCATGATCCCAGGGTTCTGGGATTGAGCCCCACATTGGGCTCTCTGCTCAGCAGGGAGCCTGCTTCCCTCTCTCTCTCTCTCTCTGCCTGCCTCTCCACCTACTTGTGATCTCTGTCTGTCAAATAAATAAATAAAATCTTAAAAAAAAAAAAGTAACTTTCTGAGGCACCTGGGTGGCTCAGTCATTAAGCATCTGCCTTCGGGTTGGGTCGTGATCCCAGGGTTCTGGGATCAAGCCCGGCATCTGGCTCCCTGCTCAGCAGGAAGCCTGCTTCTCCCTCTCCCACTCCCCCTGCTTGTGTTCCTTCTCTCGCTGTGTCTCTCTCTGCCAAATCAATAAATAAAATCTTTTTTAAAAATTAAAGATTTTTTTAAAAAAGTGACTTTCTTTTGTCTCCCAGGAGAGGGGTTCTGGGGCATCTAGGCTGTGCTTGCGAGGTCCTCAGGGCAGCCTTCTCGACTGTCACCAGTGAGAGATGGCTTCACGGTGGCTGTTACAGTTTGAGGGACCCACCTGGGTGCTTCTGCTTATCCTAACTGCTCTGGGCCTTCCCCACGGCTTCCTCCTCAGGCAGTAATTCCTGAACTCGCTGATGGGCTGTCTCCCCCGACCACCTCCACGCTTTCATTCCATCAGGCCTCCCTGCCTTTGTTTAGGCTCTGTATGGGATTCCTTTTACCAATAAATTTACCTGATAAGCTCTGGACTTATCTCTGCCTGTCTAGCTATCTATCTACCCATCTATCATCTATCGACTTTGCATAGGCATTGTCCCTTCCAGGAAGCCCTCCACACCACTCTCTGGCCATTATCTCTAGCACAGCACTACACTGTTTTGGAATCCTGCGCTTTGAGGTGTATCTCCCCACTCTGGTCTCAGAGCAGCTTGGTGGGGGGCAAGTAGCTCCTTTTTCCACTGGGTGTTGCCAAAATGGCGGTGGAGTGACTGTATCTCGTTGTCTCCTGCCACCCCTTCCTCCTTCCTGGTCTGGGGCACTGTAGACGCCTCCCTCCTCAGGTTCTGCTCCTCCTGCCAGCCCGTGCCCTCCCCCTCTTTAGTTCTCCCCTTCCCCTTAGATGTGGTGCCCTCTGAACTCACCTCTCTATTGGTGGATTCCACTCAGCCTCAGGGGTTGGCTGATGACTCCCATTCCTTCATTTGCTGACTATTTATTAGGCATCTGTGGTATGCCAGACTCAACTCTTGTAGTGGTAATGTTCAAATGTGAGAAGGGGGTGGGAGTACAGAAGACAAACACAAGTCGAGAACTTTCTAGAAAGTGACTGATACTATGAAGCCGTAAGGCAGACATAATCCTAGCTTAACAGGAGCCCAGGGCTGCTCTGTGGCTGCCCCTGGACCCCTTGCTTCCAACTGAGCTGTGCTGCCTGGGCCCTATACACCAGAGAGAGACTCCCCACTAGCTCCTCCACACTGCTCTCAGCCTGTCTCTCCTGCATCATCTTCCCCTGTAGCCTCTTAGGAGCTCAGCAAAGTTTCCCAAGCTTTTGGTGGCCTCAAAATCAGTTGGGGGTTGAGAGGCACCTGGATGGCTCAGTAGGTTAAGCATCTGACTTTGGCTCAGGGTCCTGGGATCGAGCCCCACGTTGAGCTCCACATAGCTGGGTGTGTCTGTTTGTCGCTCTCCCTCTGCCCTTCCCCCCTTGTGCTCTCTCTCTCAAATGGATAAATAAAATCTTTAAAAAAAAAAAGAATTAGTTGGGGCTTTTGATAGATAAATGGAAGATAAAAAGATTCTTGGGCCCAACCACCAGATTTACTGAATTCTTACTGAATTAGGGACGGGGGGGGGGGCGGGGGGCAGGATCTGTTTTATTTTTATTTGTTTTTAAATGATTTTATTTATTTATTTACTTACTTATTTATGAGAGTGCACATCTGCAGGGTGGGGGGTGCAGAGGGAGAGGGACTAGCCCTACCCTGAGATGGTGACCTGACCCAAATCAAGAATCAGACGCTTAACCAACTGAGCCACATAGGCGTCCCCTGTTTTGTTTTGTTTTGTTTTTATTTATTTGTCAGAGACAGAGGGAGAGAGCACGAGCGAGCACAGGCAGAGTGGCAGGCAAAGGCAGAGGGAGAAGCGGGCTCCCTGTCGAGCAAGGAGCCCGATGTGGGACTCGATCCCAGAACGCCGGGATCATGACCTAAGCCGAAGGCAGCCGCTTAACCAACTGAGCCACCCAGGCTTCCCTCCTGTTTTGTTTTTAAGGAGCCCCAGGGGGAGTCTTATTATCAGGAAGCCAAGAGAGTAACTTCTCTTGGTCTCTTAGTGGGTCTCAACACTGACCCACATTAGAACCATTTGGAGAGCTTCTTAAACTAGCAACGCAATGTAGGGATCTCATTCCCCAGAAAGGGATCCAAGTAGTATTCCGCTGGTCATTCGAAGACCTCTAAGGTGATGATCAATATGGGTGAAAACCATGGAGTGGCACTCAGGAATCTGTGTTTCCCACTAGCAAGCACCCTGTCCCAAAGAGATTCCATCACTTGTGGTACAGAAGCCCACACAGAGAGATGCTCTAAGTCACGTTAGGCTCTCCACTCAGGTTTTTGTCTGGGCAGTTTTCTCCATCTGGGATGGAATACCCCTTCTAACTGTCCTCTCAGGGAACTCAGCCTGGGGATAGGACAAAGCCCCAGTGGAGAGGTGTCTTGTTTCCTAATCTAACTTGAACTAGATAATTTATATGCCTGTGTTAACTGTTCAAAATCCACACTTTTTCTGTTCACAGCAGTCCATTTTCTAGTTCTCAATTAGTTTCTTTGTTCAGACCTCTGCCCGGTGGTTGTTGACATGGGAATCACCTGAACCAGGCTGGAGTCACCCACTCTTTGCTCCAGACCCACAGGTTCACAGAGACCAGCCAGGACTGACCTGACCTTCATAGCGCCTACAGCATGGCCAGCCCTAGAGCAGAGCCTTGCCTTTCCTGAGGGACACGAGGGTCCACATTTTACATGTGCACAGTGAGGGATATAAGATATGGGCAGAAAATGTTGAAATCACGAGGTAGTCATGCTAGATGAATAATAGGGACAATAGTGTAATAGGGACTCAGTGTCTATCAAGTCCATCTGCTTATTTCTTTATTTGAAAGAGAGAGAGAGAGAGCGCGAGCACAAGCTGGGGAAGCTCCAGGCAAAGGGAGAGGGAGAAGCAGGCTCCTGCAGGGAGCCTGATGCAGGGCTAGATCCCAGGACTGTGAGATCATGACCTGAGCCAACAGCAGAAACTTAACCAACTGAGCCACCCAGGCACCCAGAGTCCAATCGCTTTTAAGAGGAAATTCAATCCAGAGAGGGAGGGGCCCTGGCCAAGGTCACAGAGCTTTAATTCTTTCCGACATTAATGAAGTTCTGATGCAGAAGTGTCCTAGGACCGGCATCTAATAGAATGTGAGCTCTACGATGTGATGCCACAGGGCCTGTCTTTTCACCACTGTGCACTGGCATAGCACTAGGCTCATAATAGGTGCACAATCAAATGAACTGTTAATCGAATCACTATGTGGATCTGGAGAACTGGGATTCTAATCCTTGCTCTGCTACTAAAATAACTGTGTTGGACTGACCTATGTTGAAGTTCAGCCAGATAGGTGGAAGGAAGGACAAGAAAGTTGGAGAGACAAAACAGAGACAGAGAATGTGACAGACATGACAGGGAATGGAGTTGTAATATTTCTGTAATATATGCTCAATAAACAATTTCTAGTTAACAAGAAGTTCTCATAGTCCTTGATCCTTACCACGGTCTGGAAGCGGGTTATTTTCCCTCCATGCCCCATTACCATCTGGTGTACCCTATATTTTATTATATCTTTTCTTTCAATGTAAAGCAGAGATTTTGTTTGGTTTTGGTCACTCTCATATCTCCTAATTGGCAGAGAGCCCAGCTTATGAAGCTTTCTGTTTAATCAAGCTTTCTAAACCTTCTAGGTCCCCAGAGGCCTCGATTTGCAGATTAAGAAACTGAGGCTCAGAGTGATGAGTTTGCTTGTCCAAGGTCAAACAGAGACGGACTCTTGCCCATCACCACCACTCCCACAGCTAAGGGACAAAATCACGCACACCCGTGTGGTACAACTGCCATCTCCTTCGCCCTGCCCTTCGAAAACGCTTTTCCTCTGCCCTCTTCCCGGTCAGCTCAGTGCATTTAAGTGCAGGCCAGATATCTTGAGACCCCGTGCGATCTGTTATGCTTGCTGCTTTGGGAGACACGTGCTACTCGGGTGAATGAATCGCACCTCCCCACCCCCGCCGACAGCCAATCACAGCGCGCCGGGGCCCGGTTACTTCCGCCTATTGCGGGCGGAGGCCCCGGCGGTGCGGCCCACGTGGGGCTCTACAGACAAGGGAGTAGGCGGTGGTGCGGCAGGGGCGGGTTCTCCCAGACTCCTCACCAATCCGGGGACCCGCCGGCGACGCGAGGGGCGGGGCTGACGTGGGGCGCCAAGGCTTAAACGTGACGGGTAGGCGGGGGGTAGGGAGGAGTCCTGAGCCGGGAGCGGTGAGTGACGAGAGTCACTGTCCAATAACAGGAGGGGATGGGCTGCCTGAGCCAATAAGAAGTCTGTAAGGCGGGGCCAAGACTGCAGCAAGTTCGGTTGCGCGGAAACCGCAGCTGTTCCCTGTCAGTGGAGGCAGCGGCGGTAGAGACGGTGGCGACGACTTGCGGCGGAGGCGCGGAGGTGAGTGCCGGCGGCGCTGCGCACCTTCCTGTACTCGCGGCGGGTCGGAGCGGGTGGGCGTGCGCCAGCGCCGCCGCGGGGGACGCTTATGTAAGGGTCGTGCGCGCCAAGGCGGTGCGGGCTCCACGAGTGACGGCTGGAGGAGACGGCGGCGGGCGGTGCGAGACGCGACGTGCGCCGCCCCTCCCTCCCCTTCCCTCCCCCTCCCACGGGGATGGACGACCGGCGCGGGTCCCCCCCCCGCCCTCCTCCCTGCGCGCGCACGCGCCCCAGGGACCCTGCTCTGGGGTTCCCTCGCCCGGACCCCGGCCCGCCTCCCCGCCAGGCTTCGTCCGCCCCGCGTCCCCGGCGGCGGCCGGCGGCCTTATTCCTGCCCTCGGGCCCATTTTGCAGATGGAGAAACTGACGCGCGGAACCCCCAAATGCCTCGGGCGAGGTCCCTGAGGGTTGGAACCCAAGTCTGTCAGAATCGGGAGCCCAAGCGTTCCCCAACGTACTAGAAGTTGCTTAGCCCCGAAGAAAGCAGTGGGGTGCAAGGCGAGGGTTTTCTGTGTTCTAGGTGCCTGCACTCCGACTGCTGTAGGGATTCTCGTAGTAACCCTGTCGGGATCCTCGGTTTCACTGGATTTCGGAAGGGAAGCGCGATTCGTCCTAGGCTGCTCCGTGAGGAGGAGGAGGTGGGGCTGGACTCAGCCCGTTATTTTCTTTCGGGCTCGTAGCAGTTTACAAAGTGCACTGGCCGGGGGCGGTGAGGAGCAGCGGGAGGGCCGGGAAGGTCCCTCCTGGGCATGGAATCGGGAGCCCTGGCTTTGAGGACCTGCCCTGGCAGGTTCTTTCCAGCGGGACTTGTTTTGTGTACTTTTGAGTGAGTTGTTTCACCTCTCTCGAGCTCTTTCTTCATCGCACACATGCTGGGGTGAGGCCAAGTCCCCAGGCTCCTGGCAGCTTTGAAACTCTTAAAAATCGAAATACTCCTTTTGTGAGCGAGAGGAGGCCAGGGCTCAGTGTCCCCATTCTACAGCTGAGAAAGCTGAGGCTTCAGGAAGTGCAGGTGTTTGCCAGGTCCCAGTGAGAGCCTCCAGTGTCTTTGCCTTCCTTGGGGCCAGCGGCCCTGGTTTCCCTTGCCACCCTTTCCCTGCCTCTGACGAAGACACTTCTGGTAGGGTTGGATGTGCTTGGCATTTGTGGCTACAGTCAGTTGACAGCTTTTCTGTTTGCCCAGTGCTCATCCTAAGTCTGGAACTCTCCATGGCATTCTTTTGCACGCCTACCATGTTGGGAGCCCTAGACTAGGCATTGGAAGAAGACTTTGGAGGTGAGGTTAATCCTTGCCCTAGGACTGCTGGCAAACTGGGGAAAGAAAAAGAAAGAACCTAACCAATGAGTCAGCGTGACACAGATGTTTGTAGAGAGCCCAGCGTGGATGCGGTATGGTCTCTAGGAGGCCCCTAGGAAGTTCAGTAAAGGCCCACAAATCAGACCACACACACCAAGGCCAGGGAGAGGAGAAATAGGCAAGACTGGGGCAGGCTTCTTGAAGGAGGTGAGTCATGAGTCTTCTTCAATTCCACTGGATCCTTCAGTGAAGAAGCAGTGATTGGATTTGAGCAGTCCAGGTTTTATTATGGAGGAGAGTTGAATTTAAGCAACTAAAACCTGCAAGAGAAAGGCTGAGGAAGGTGGGGGGAGAAGATGGGAGGGACCAGACTTCCCACTAGAAGTCTGGTCGGGCACTTTGAAGAGGCCTCTCCAGGAGATGTAACAAGGTGAGGGCACTTGCTATGGTGCAGAAAAGGCAGAAGTGAGATTGGGTTCTGCAGGTGCAGAATGGGGTTTGGTTGGGCTCCGAGGGCCCAGCAGCTACAGGTTGTGTCTGTTTGTGTTCTGTGTGAGCAAGTGGCCTCTGTTTCTTAGTGGCTCCCCTCCCCTGCCCTGCTGGAATGGGCTTTGTTCACCATAGTTGCTCAATATCTGTCTATTGAATTGAATTTGTTGCCAGCCAAAGTTTCCACAGTTTGTCCCAAAGTCCCATCTCTGCCTTATTCCCTATTCTCTCTCCCAAAGCCTGCTCCAGCCTGATGGACCCTCTCTCTGCCAGTTCTCACTTCCAGGAACATCCTTCTGGGAAGTTCACCCTAGTGGGTAGCCTCCTGGACCCTTGCTGCTTCTGATGTACCAATACAGGCCACCTGCCTTTTTTCTTTCTTTTTTTCTTTTTTGCCCTCTTCTTTGCTTTCTCCTTTTTTCCCTCTGGCACCCAGTACCCCAGGTGCTGTCCCAACACTGCTCACAGAGGCCCTGGGACCATGGCAGGGTAGACTTCAGACCCAGGACATTCCAACTTGCAGTTCTTTGTGTCCCTCTGCCCTCTGACTTGTCAGTGTTGTGGACAAATGTTTCAGGTGAATTACTGGAAACGGCTCAAATTGGAAACCAGTGAGGAAGTTGGGAAACTAGGAAAGGGTCCCATTTAGGAACTGCATTGATGACTGTCCTAGGGCAGCAAATCTGGGAGGAAGGCCCGGGCAGGCCCCAGACCATGCAGATCTGTCACTGGCACGCTGCTGTACGAGCTGGACACCTCACTTGAGTAGACAATTTTCTTTGAGGATTAGGGTGGGCCTTCTTGTTGGCTGTCTCCCAACAGCATCTGACCCTCTTCTGATTGGGCCCTGACTCCTCCCATCCAGAGAAAGTGCCTGTCTGCCGGCTGGTTTCTCACTGGAGGCCTCCTTTGCAGAAGTGGGCCATTTTGCCCGTTTACTCTGAAATCTCACCTGGGCCTGACTGACTCTCCCTTGGTATCTGTCCTAGTTGCTTCTAGTCTCAGTTGTAGACATGTTGTTGAGCTGCCAAAGGAGTAGGGCGCCATAGTAGACGTGGGGAATGATGGAAGAACGTTCCTCTTACCCACTGAACGAAAAGATGTGAGGCCATCTGTTGGGCTTCTTCTTCCATTTCACCCCACAGGTACCTCCTTCTGCCTCAGCCCTCGTCTGAGACTGCTTGCCATCATCCCAGACTTGCCTTTTAGTGTCCTTCCCCTCCCGTCTTGTTCCTTGGTGACCTTGTTTTCTATTACTCTTCCGAACTCAGGCTTTCCTGCATTATTAAGTCTTGACAAGTCTGTTCAGTTGGATGTGGGCTCTTGCTAATCCCACCGCATGTAATACTTGGTCATGACAACAACCCTACAACCAAGGGACTGTTAGGCCCTCATTTACACGTCCGCCCCAGGCTGCCAGGCTCGGGGGTCCCTGCCCGGTTCCCTCTCCTGTATTGCCTATTTTCATCCTCTGTTAGCTAGCCCTCGACAACTTGCTCTTGGGGTTTTTGGGAACAGAGCCTGTGCCTTCTGGCATGGCTGCCTCATGCAAGGTATGTGGTTGATAAATATTTTATTGAATTGAATGCCCCAAAGATTCATTTCCAGCCTTGACATAATTTCTTAAGGCAACTGGTCTTCTTAGAACATGGATTCGATCCATTCAGCAGCTTGCTGGCTTGTGTCTCCATTTTGCTCTTTACTGACTAATGGCTAGAGCTGACTGACAGGTTTGGCCTCTCAGAAACAAGTGGTCCAGGGGCACTGGGGTGGCTCAGCCCATTCAGCATCTTGGCTTCAGCTCTAGTCACGAGCTTGGGGTCCTGGGATCATGGGATTGGCCCCCTATTGGGTGCCATGCTCAGCAGGTCTACTCCCCCCCCCCCCATCCCCCGCCACCTCATGGTCACTTGCTCTCAAATAAGTGAAATGTTAAAAACAAAAAAACCCAAGTGGTCTGTAAAACTCCAAAAAATGATGGGCTTCCTTGGGTCTAAAGCAAGGGATGTGCTCTCCTGTGTGTATGTGTTAGCACTAAAGGAAAAGATCTGAGGAAATAGGGAAGTAGGAGACGTATCAGCTCTCAGGTCACGTAAGATAGTTCTTAATTAGTGTCAAGTTGCTTGGTGAGACAGGAACCAGGCTCAGGGAATCCAAGGGGTAGGTAGCTCCTGAGGCTTAGAGACAGCTCTGCCGAGAAAGTGGGCGTGGGCTGAATGGAGGTGGGCAGGAAGAGAAAACACTTCACTCTCTGCTCAGTGGGGAGCCTGCTTTCCCCTCTCTCTGCCTGATTGTGATCTCGGTCAGGTGAATTAAAAAAAGAAAAAAGTTTTTAGAACTTCTCGTTCTTGGGTGGTGGGTGCCAGAAAAGGGTTTTACTTTAACGCTCCTTACTAAGCACATTGGCTAATGTCTGAGCATCCTTTGTACCAGGCTTCGTGCCAGTAGCTCGTGTGTGTTGCGTCACTGGGAGCTCTGCAGGCTGGGCGCTGTTATCCCCATTTCACGGATGAGGAAACTGGCTTTGACTGATTATGGGAATGGGTGGCTGAGCGGCAAAGGTGGGGCCCACACTGTTGGACAACAGCCAGGATGCTCTTAGCCCTGTGCTGTCCTGGCCCCCCACCCCCGCCCCAGGCCCCTAAGATGGAAGCAAAGGAATAGTTCCCTGGCTTCTAGATCTATGTTCTTGCCACTCCTGGGTTCTCTGGGGGAATGCCTGAAGAAATGAAGATAACACTTTTTTTTTTTTTCTTTTACTTTAGATAGCAGCTGCCTTCTGAGAGCTGACAGAAAACTGGGGGTAAGTCCGTGCCTGATTCCAGGCCACTTGGATGCGCGTGGGCCTTCTCCAGGAGCAGGTTTAGGGGTTCGCAGTCCTGGCACATCAGTCATCAAGTTCAATAAATAAAAGAGGCTGAGCTCTGAGTTTCGGAAAGTAGAAGCATCCTTGTCTGTTCCTGATCTCTCTTGGTTTACACGGGAAAGTGACATCTGGCTTTCCACTGGCCTCAGTTGGTAGCCGGCAGCCTGTGCAGGAGGCCTGACGTCTGGAAGGGTGCGGCTTGGGAAGCTAGTTAAGGGGGGGCTCAGCAGAGCTTCTCAGGACCACAAGAAGCAGGTCTAGGGCTGGGCAGTCTCAGGGAAGACCCCTTGAGTCAGTGGGTAGAGCAGGCAGCTGGGGGCCGTGGGGGACTCGGGGAGGTGTGAAGCTGGACATGGGAGGGGCTGGCTGTACAAACACTTGACCAGTGTTTCCATACAAGGACACCCAGGCTTTGGGAGTCCCAGCGATAAGGGGGTGAAGGGGCGAAGTTGGACCTTCTTTGCCCTCATCGTGCCCAGGCAGCCCTGTCCCGTGAAACCAGCTGCTGCTCTTGCACAGGGTTTCCCCGATGCCCGTTCTGGGTGCATCTGTCGCCGCAGCCTAATGCTGAGGCCCCTGGGCAGGAATCTACCTAGTGATCCAGTCCTATCTCCCGCTGCTCATCCAGCACAGACGTCCTGGCCCAGCCCGAGCCTCGCTCTCTGTCTGGTGCGCCCACCTGTGTTTCAGACACTGATCACGCTGCTCTTCCCCGCACCCGGAGGCAGGTGGTTTCATAGCCAGGTGCCCTGGCAGCTTCGTAGCTCACAACTTGCCCCAGAGCTTGACTGTGCTCAGAGTGAAGCTTCCTTGGCATTGGGATTCTTCTTGGGTTTCCGCCCATTGTGTGGGGATTTTTCTCAGGTGACCTGTCGTGACCCAGGAATTGTTCTGAGATGTTCCCACAGTCCTCTCTAGCTCTAGGGCTTGGACCAGCTGTGGCCGGTTTCTACTCTAGGTTCGAGTTTACTTTGAAAAGCAGGTGGAGTGGGGCGCCTGGCTGGCTGAGTCGGTAGAACATGCGACCCTTGATCTCAGGGTTGTGAATTCAAGCCCCACATTGGGTATGGAGCTTACCTAAAAAGAAAAAAAATTCTCATCACATGAAAAGCGGGTAAAGGCCAGTTGGATATGGATTTTTGATGGACTGTACCCTCCACAAAGGTTCCACTGCCCTGTTCTCTCTGCTTGCTCTCGCCTTCCTGTTCTTGGTTGATGGAGTTGAATGTTACTGCCCTTCCTTGCATCCCTGTGAGGAGAGCGGGGAGAGTTGGGTGAGGGCCCTACCCACCTGTCTCACGCAGCTGAGAAGTGGGGGCCCGGAGAAGGCTGATTAACAGAATCCAAGATTCTGGCCTTCCCCGCTTTTTAAAGAGTGCCCTCTTTTCTTGGATGTCTTCCCCCAGACCCATCAGTAGCAAGGGAACATTAGTTGCCAAGAAGGGCTGCCTTTGACCATGTCATCTGATCTGTTAAGGCTTGTCTAGCGCTTCATCCCTAAGTCCCCGCTGAGTCCTTGGAGTTTTCCTTAGTTACTGAACTAAGACTGCCAGGGAAGGTGGCCGCCCTGCCCTCCTCTGCTGTCTCCTTGGTGATCCTGGAGGGAGGGGGATGGGAGTGTGTTGTTGTTGTCTTAGGCAGCATGCCAAAAGGTGTAACGGAGGTCATCCCAGCACCCCCTGTCCCATAGCTCCTTATCCTGATTGGCCTGCAAGCTGGAGAAGGGCGGGCGGATAGCCAGGGCTGCTCTGAGTGCATTTCCACCAGCTGTGTGTGGAAGGGGGCCAGACTCCACATGTGGCAGCTCCCCTTCCTCCCCACAGACATCCATCCCTGGCCGAGGCCTTAGGGAAAATTCCGTGCTCTGTCTGTGCTGAGTCATGCTTAGTCTCCCAGGATCTGTGTGGCACCTTTCGCATGTCTGTCACTGGCCAGCCCTGGGGTCTGGGCAGGACTGCGGTTACCCCGGAGGGCGCGTGCTCTGATCTGTTGTATTTGCACTTCACTGTCTGCTTCGAGTGCTTTTACTGCTGTGCTGTTCATCAGTGTGAAATTTATTAATATGAAATCGTTAGTAATAAATGTATTGTTTATTCTGGAGAGGGTGGAGAGGGGCAGAGGGAGAGGGAGAGACAATTTTAAACAGGCTCCATGCCCAGCATGAGCTGACATGTGCTCTCACAACCTGAGATCTCACAACCCTGAGATCATGACCTGAGCAGAAATGAATAATCAGATGCTTAGCCAACTGAGCCAGCCATGCCTCTAGTCTTTTAAATTTTGCTTTTAAGTAAAGCCTATAGATTTTTCTGTTCTATTTATGATTCTAGAAAATTCTAACCAGTTTGAAGGGACCTTTTGATGAGTACTTGATTCCATTTGCGAACTTAACTCATTTGAAAATTTTAAATTGAATTTGTAAATTGCATTCAACTTCCTTTGTTTTAACACTTCCAGTTGTCTGCTTAACAAACATCCCTAATGTTCAAATAATTCCTGTAAGTCTAATAAATTAACCTGACAAATTTTCTTAAGCATTCTTAATACTGTTTTATGTTTTAACATTTTGAAGTTATTCTGCTTACTTCATTGAGGTATCGTTAACATAATAAATCGCTCATCTCCCGTGTACACTGTATGTTTCCCCATATGTATCCTCTTGTGAGACCTTAACCACAGTTAAGATGGTGAACACATCCATCACCTCTGAAAGTGTCCTCATGCCCCTTGGTGGGTCCTCATGCCCCTTGGTGGGCCCTCCCTCCCACTCCTCTCCGCTTCTCCCATCCCCAAGTACCTACTGAGCTGCTTTCTGTTACTGTAGATTAGTTTGCATTTCGGGGAATTTTACATAAGTGGAATTGTAGAGTATGTATCCTTTTTTGTTTGGCTTCTCTCCCTCAGCATACTTATTTTGAGATTTGTCCGTGTTGCCACACCCATCAGTAGTCCTTTCCCTTTGGCTTCAGGGTAGCGGTCCAGTATGTGGGTGCCCCACAGTCTGTTTGCTAATTCACCTGCCGTTGGTCATTTCAGTTGTTTCCAGTTTTGGGTGGTGCCAGATAAAGCTGCTCTGAATGTTTGTGTCCAAGTCTTTATCAGGCACGTATTTCCTTTCTCTTGAGCAGACATGTGGCAGTGGAGTGGCCAGAGCATATGGTAGGTATGTATGTAACTGAACTTGCCCAGGCTTCTTCCAAAGTGGCTGTGCCATCTTACACGCCCACCCGTGGCGTATGAGCTCCAGTCTCTCCACATCCTCACTGACACTGGATATGGTCAGTCCTCTAAATTTTAGCCATTCTCAAAGACGTGTGTTGGTGTCTTGTGGTTTCAATGTGAATTTCCTTGGTGACTAATGATATTGAGCATCTTTGAGCGTATTCGTCATCTGCCGCACTGATTTTAAACTCAATAAAATTCTTCCTTAAAATCATGTCTGAACTAGTTACTCAGTTACATATTTTAATCGGAATCTTGAGACTGACTTGTTAATTCTGAACAGACCGAATTCCCTTGAATTGAAGTGCATAAAATAACAGATACATGCAGATTTCTTAACTCAAAATTATAAATACTATAGTTTCTATTTTCTTGGCCATGTTTATTTTATTTTTTTAAAAAGATTTTATTTATTTATTTAACAGAGAGAGCGATCACAAGTAGGCAGAGAGGCAGACAGAGAAAGAGGAGGAAGCAGGCTCCCCACTGAGCAGAGAGCCCGATGCAGGGCTCGATCCCAGGACCCCGAGATCATGACCCGAGCCAAAGGCAGAGGCTTAACCTACTGAGCCACCCAGGCGCCCTGGGCATATTTATTCTTAATGCTTTAACTTCCTGGAATTAAAGAATCTTTAATTGCTATGATTTCAAACTGTAGTGAGTTATTTTCCTAAGCAACTTCAGGAGTTTCTTTCTCCACTAGATGATATTTCTTTATAATTCAAGAGATTGCTGGCCAGGATGAAACTAGGTCTTTTCCTTTTAGTACACCTGCTAAGCAGAGTCCTGATTCATTGCCGTTTTGCTCCCAAATGGGGAGAGGCTCACAGCCCATATGCCCCAGATCAAAGCATCACATTGTCTAATCTTCTTCTCACGGAACTCTGCACTTTTCCACCCAGGCTGCCATACCGTGTGACTGGATCACTGGATTCAATTAACCTATTTAAGGCTTCATTTCTCGTGCACTGTGGCCACAAAATAGGTGGAATTAAAAGTACAAATTAGGTGGAATTGAGGTTCTGTGTATCTTCCAGCACTTCCTCTGACCAAGGACTATTTGTAAAATAAGGCCAGTGACCCAGCAGTTCTAGAATTTTGAGTCCCAGTCTTCTGGGTCTAGATCTGGCATTCCAACCCCCTGCCCCCCCCCCCCCCAGCTGCTTACATCCTCTCAAATGAAGAAAAAGGGAGGCTGGGACTTCAGAGTACTGGTGGTTTCTGGTCAGTCTTGGTCACCAAGAAATCCTGGCACCAACAACCCACACCTGCCTTTTCCCTTTCTTCAGGTTCACCTTCCTAGAAATGGTGAGAACCCTGGCTTCTCCCTGACCTTGCAGTACAGGGCTACCGATCTCTTTGGAGGGCCCATTACTATCAGATTCTTTTTCTAGATTTGATGTTAGATGATAAATGAATGTGGACTTGCATTCCCATCCTGGTCACTGAGTGCAGCCTCAGGAAACTTTGTGGGTAGTTAGTGGGACCTGGTTGGAAATGGTTACTGCAGCCGGACCTCTCCCGTGATGGCTGATGCTGATGTCACCCCACGTGTGTAAGAGTGACAGTCTGTGGAGTTCCA
>PISX010008842.1:0-79305 GCA_004024625.1 Mellivora capensis | reverse complement strand
CTTCCTTATCCATTCGTCCGTGGAAGGGCATCTTGGTTCTTTCCACAGTTTGGCGACCGTGGCCATTGCTGCTATAAACATTGGGGTACAGATGGCCCTTCTTTTCACCACATCTGTATCTTTGGGGTAAATACCCAGTAGCGCAATTGCAGGGTCATAGGGAAGCTCTATTTTTAACTTCTTGAGGAACCTCCACACTCTTCATATAGATTTTTGTCAAGATAGTTAATCAAATGAGTGAATGAATGAATGAATGAATAATAAAAGGCCTAGGAGCAAATTGCAAAGGTAACTCTACTAAGTAGCAATGTAAACTCTTTAAAAACCCTTTTACCTTTTCTCCTGGCTCCAAACAAAAAAATACCACCTTAAGTAAAACTATTGCAACTGCAGTGGGATTTGAAAGTGATTATTACATATCACAATAATATTCTAATTTAGGGTGATCTTTCAACACTGAAACAAGTGCATGAAATCCAGTAATTGGTTAAATATTGGTTTAGTCTAAATCTGAACCTTAGTCCATGCACAACAATTCCCCTCCCCCAGGCAACTCCTTTCCAGTCCTCTCTACTGCATGACAGTATTTGTATCTATGTCTGGGTACTATACTTTACCATAAATCCTCAAGATCAGAGACCATGCCTTATTCCTACAACTAAAAGACCAATGCTCTGAAGACAGTGGGCATACACACAATATTATTAAAAACTACAGTCAGATTTACTGTGTTTCCACCTTCTCCCAACTAAAGTAAGAGTAGGTTTTTACTACAAGTCAATCATCATTACTAGGTCAACACGTATCAGGGCAGACAGGCTACCAGTCACATAGAAAGATCAGATTAGACATACCACAAGACAATCTAATGGGCCATGTACAAGAGAATGATTATCACTATTAATTATAATAACATTAATTAGTATTGACATTTGCTATATGTCAGAAATCGTACTAAAGTATTTATATACTTCAGCTCACTTAGTTCCTACAACACAAAATTCATTATGTGCAACTATTACCCTTCATGTTCTGAGTGAGCAAATTAAGCTATGGAAACATTGAGCAAACTTCCTGGGGTCATCCTAAGTGTGAAAGCAGGGAATGAGCAGGTTTGTATGGACTCAAGTGTTCTACAGTTCTACAGATCTATAATTTTAGCATTATTTTGATTGCTTTACTTTATGTGGAGTTTGGCTTTTGTGGAGGTTGGTTTTTTATTTTGTTTTGTTTTTGGTTTTTGGTGTCATTTTCATTTGATTTACTATTTATTTCATCCAGGTGTTCTTTAGACTTACAGAGATTGCCTTCAAGTACAGGATCTGTATCATTTTCAGAAAGCCTATCGACCTTCGTAGGAGTTGAGAGAGTTGATTTCTTGATTACCCTGCACTGTTCTATCACTTACAGTAATAATTACAGAAGTAAAAGTGTAATAAAATGGGAGGTTTTAACCCATATTTTATGAGTCACAAATGGGCTCTTAAAAGCTGCCATTTTATTATTTCCTTTAGAGATACTTAATAGGTAATGTCAGTTGTAAAGTTTAGTGCCCAACCAGCACTTAATATTCCATGCCTCCAGAATTATCAACTCTCCTTAAAGGAAAAATAATCAAAAGAGGTTTGTTGTTTTGCATGCATGCGTGTGTGTGTGTGTGTGTGTGTGTGTGTGTGTGTATCTAGTTTCATATCATCTAGGTTAATAACTCAAATGTGAAGGAGCAGGAATCAAAGGGCTACCATCAACTATATAGATTAGGCAATGAAAAAAATGGGAAAATAACCAAAATGAGAATATTATCCAGAAAATTAAAATTGTATGTGGCTATACATATAGCACATACCACCTGGAAGAAATAGCCTTAAATTGTAGACACAGCATGAAACAGCCATTGTAGAGTAGGTTAGTTTCACATTAACTCATATAATCTGACCTCTTCTGACATAGTTCAACACCTGAAAATTTTTCATTCCTCTCTAATAAACTAAACATCTCTTCACCTTGGTTCATCTAGATTCCCAATAACTACCCTAGCTAGAAGCTGCTGATTAACTGACCTCTTTTCAGCTCTTGCCTAACCGTTGGCTTCTTTGCATTTTCTGCAAAACAAGTGCATATCTTTATATTTAGGCATCACTGGAAGTAGTTTGTCACCTCATAATTCAACTTGCAGCAAAGCCTAATCATCCCCTTTCCCAACACCACCAACCCAAAGTTGTAGGTATATCTGGCCACTACCAGAGTCTCTTCACATGGAGTTAACTCACAGAGTTGTTGTTGTTCAAGAGTTTACCAGGAGGAGCCAGCATTTCTGAAGACCTGGGAGATGTAGGTTATAGATCAGTATGTATAATATAATATAATATAATATAATATAATATAATATAAGTATTTATAATTTATAATATAATATAATTTATAATACATTATATTATAATAATATAATGATTCTTTGAAATTTGTGGAGACTTGCTTTTTAATCCAGTTCATGATCATTTTTTGCTAAATGTTCCATGTGTGCTCAAGAAGAATGTATATTCTTTAAGCATTTGGTACAGATTTTTATTAGATCAAACTGTTTACTGTTGTTCAGATTTCTGTACATTTATTAAATATCTTTGTTGAATATGACAATTGAGACAGTATAATAGATTTTTTACTATTAGAAGTCTGTCTTCCTCTGGTTCTATCAATTTTTACTTTATAGGTTTAAAATATTTTGTTAGAAGCATATGAGTTTAGAGTTGCTAGTCTTCCTGGTAATGTTAGTATTTTACCATTATTTAGTGACTCTATATATAATAATTCCTTACATAAAGCCTATTTTGTCTGATAACATATCTGTGTCAGTTTTGTTTTGGTTAAAATTTGCTTGGTGTATTTTTTTCCATCCATTAAGCCATTCTATGCTTTTATACTTTAGATGTAAACTAGAATATTTTTAATTTAATTTGATCCTTCCAGTTTTTAACTAGTATGTTTAATCTATTTTTCTTTATAATATTATTGATATACTTGGACTTGCTATCTTTCTATTGTTCCCATTTTTAGTATTTCTTGACTCTGGGGTAGATTTATTTAATCTATTCATTTTTGTTTATTTATTTGTTACTTTGTGTTGAACATATATTGTGGATTGCTTCAGAGCCTTCTGCATTATCTGCCTCTTATTTCAGCTCCTGCTGCAGTGACCATTTCTATGTGGACTCCAAGAGCTTCACATAGGACCAACCCAAAAAGCACCTTGCCTTGGCCCTGTGCCATATGCTTCATACTTCCTGCCCTTTAGTTTCTGGGGGTACCACACACGCAGGCCTAGCCTAGACATTTTAAGGAGAACAGATAGAAGCACCAATGGATAAATTCTTTATACTGTTTGTTTGTTTTGAAGGACAGTCATAAAATGCAATTCTTACAACCTCCCAGCTATATACCTAATGTGAGATTAAGCAACCATTGACTACCAGTGGGAAAAAAAAAAAGGAGAGGAGGAAGAAATTGAAATTAGAAGATCCTGCCTGACTTCTTACAATTCAAAAACTACTGGTAGTGGACAGATGTTGGCAAGTCATGAGCCTCCATAGCTTTATTAAGTAGGGACAGTAATGTTTCTCTCTCAAGATACCTTGAATTAAATGTGTAATACAGATAAACCTCTATTTTTAAAGGGTACCTCTAATTTTAATGTGCTGTTTCATTATGAAAGAGTGTTATTTAGCACTGGCAGAATACTTGGGGGTGATAAATTATCTCTATGATTTCTAAAGATGATTTTAATGCTGAGGAAAAAGCAAATTATTTCTTACATGCTAACAACAGCAGACTTTCCTTTGGAATTATTCCATTTACTTATGAATTTATTTCTACCTATACTATGATCATGGACAGACTACTTAACATCTCTCAGCCTCAGTTTTCTTTTCTTTTCTTTCAAATGGTACCACCACCACCACCACCTACCTTGTATAATTATTGGACAGATGAAGACTAGCTGTTTTTGCTACTACTACTACTGTTACTACATAAAATGTGCATCATGACAACAAAGACTATTGAATCAAGGTATGTTCAGATCAGTCTTGAATGTTTCCTTAAAGAAGGTATTAGAAAACATTTAAATCATAACCAGGGAAGGCTTTGAGTTTAGACTGACCTGTCCCCCTTGCTACCTCTTTTACCCCGTTTTGGTAAAAAGGCTATAAACAAGAGTAAGCACTGCTGAAAGAAAGTTACTATTGAATTTCCCCTGAATCATCTCCCAGCAACAAGGTACAGACTCAGAAATCCCCATAGTTGGGCTATGAGGGACAACACACATGTGAGTAATTGCCATGACTTAAGTACTGAACCACTCTGGGAAAGTATTATTTATAATTAGTGCCAGTAGGACTAGACACCTATCGGTCTGCTCCAGAGGCATGAAATGCACATGATTTACCTCCCATCCCAGCATTTCATCAAGAAAGAGCAGCAGACACCTCTGTGCTTGAAAAGCACCACAGAACAACTCCCGGTTGACCCCTGCCCAAGTTTTGAGTTGATGCAACATTTCCATTTTTCTAGTTTTATTTTTTTTTTATGACCGGGATATGTTATCTAGATCTTTGTACTGCTCATATTAATGTGGTCTCTAAACACAAGTCAAAATTCATTCTCTGATCCCAAAAGAGTCTATAACTACTTTAAAGAATTTCTCTCCACCACTTCTTTTTTCAAGGGAATTGAGCTGACAGGCCTGAGTTATTTCAGACAGTTTAGATACAAAATTTTATGCACACATTTGTTTTTATATATACTCACAGGTGTTCACATATATCTTTCATTTCCTTCAAAATTTAGAAGGAATAAAAACACAAGCCTTGAGTAAATCATACAAGATCTACTATCGGTCTGGCACATCCTTTGTTCAGACATGTCTCCTTCCCATGTTTCTTTCCTTGCCTAGTCTATTTTATTCCATTTGAAGAGGCCAATGTAAGTCTCTTTAGGTTCTGCTCACTAAGGACGTTGTACTTTTGTATAACCTGGGAAAGTGATCTGAAAACCAGAATTCTTTCAGGACCTCAGAAGTCCCAGACCATAATAAACTCCACAGAGGAAAGCAACTAGAATGAGGAAACAGACCAACATTTTACTCCCATTTCTACGAGGAAAACTGCCAAGGAAACTTGTTTACACATAAGTCGGTATATCCAGATATGCTTTATGTTTTCTAGGTAGGCTTAATATGGGATTACAAGATGAAAGAAAGCATTGCAGCAGTCAAATTATTTACCAATAAAACAGCACTCAGCCTGAACGTGAATGTACAATTCCAGTGGTGCTATATAGTCTCTTTGGCAACTACATTGCACAGTATCAATCACATTCCTTTATAAATTCAATTTTTAAATGGGGCAATAAATTTACATGGTATAAAAATATCACCATGTTTAACATTTCCTATTTGTCCTGACATTTTTATTATTCCAAACATAAAGCAGTTTATATGTAAATTGCCATATGCTCTTAAGTTAAACTGATAGGATCTTGTCTGTGAAGGACTCGTCATTTTGTTGTAAATATGTGCAAAAACCCATCACTGCACAAGCAGTTCCAAGAAAAAAAAAGTGTCACATAAAAGTAGCAAACAAACTTTGGGCCCAACACAATTGGGTCATGAACAATATTTTGTTTTAGTCTTTGATTATGTTCTAACAATGACTATGTTCCCTGTTTAAATGAAAGCCATTAGTTAATAAAATGTTAATCTTTATCCTAATATTTAGAGATTAAATGTGCAGAATGGGTTGAGCAGAGACTGCGTCTTCCACTGTGCAACTGTCCCAGCTTCTAAAAACATGCACTCACACACACATTCACTCACAGTTAAGGCACAAAATAGACAGCTAAGGTGTAAAGAATATTTTCTGTATGATAAAATAATTTAACTCAAATTTACTCCCCCCATCACTGCCATAATAGAGTTTTGTTCATAAAGACTGTTTTATAGGAAAATCCACAACAGCCATATTTTAAGTCATTTAATCATCTATTTATCATATACTTTATTCCATTATCTAGCACTCTAAACTAATATTTAAATAAATTGCATAGAGTAATAGAACAAATTGCATAACATTAAATTTTTATATATTTAAGGGATCCATGGGAGAGTAGCTATTTAGGATGAGGCAGGAGGATGAAGTAAGCAATGGTATTTAAAAAAACAATTACTGTATCCCAGGAGTGGGCTGCTTCCAAGATCATTTATTCATTCATTCATTAAATGGTTTACTAGCACTTCCTATGTACCTGGCACTCTTCTGGACACTGGCAATATGGAAGTTGCTATAGACTGGATATTTGGGCTTCTTCAAAATTCATATATTAAAATCTAATCACCAGTATGATGGCATTAGGAGGCAAGACCTTTGAGAAGTGGTTAGGTCACTGGGGCAGAACCCTTGTGAGTGGGATTAGTGTGCTTATAAAAAAGGACCTCAGAAGTCCCCCTCGCCCCTTCCACTATGTGAGGACACCGCAAGAAATTGGCCATCTATGACAGGAAATGAAACCTCACCAGACAATCTGCTAGCATCTTGGTCTTGGACTTCCTAGCCTCCAGAACTGTGAGAAACAAATGTCTCTTGTTTAAAGCCACCCAGTCTGTGGTATTTTTGTTTAAGCAGCTCAAAGGCACTAAGACAGAAGTAAACAAGACCAACAACATTCCTTACATTCTGGCATTAAAGTTTCCTTTTGGCAGCAAAGAAAGTAAATAATCCAATCATCAAATAGTTATATAATATCCTGTAGTGGTGAGTGCTGTGAAGAAAACAGAACAGAAGGACAGGATATTCTTAAGCAGAATACACCATTATCTCGTTTATACTATTAAAATATTACCCTGGCTACCATATAAAGAACAACCTGCACTAAGACAACTATGGAAGCAGGGTTGCTTCCATATGGAAGACAGATATGGAAGCAGGCAAGAAATTAGGACAACCTGAATTAGAATGCTAATGATGAACACAATAAGAAGGGATCATATGTGGAATCTATTTTGAAGGTAGAGTCAATGGGATTTGCTAATGGATTGGATGTGGAGTGTGAGAAAAAGAGATGCATCAAGGATGACGTTGAGATTTGGAGACTGAGAAATATTGAGTGCAAGAGGAACCACTTACAAAAATGAGGAAGACAAAATTAAAAATTAAATTTTAAAAAACAAAATTTTTTTTTAATGAGGGACACTGATGGAAGAATGGGTGTGAAGGAGAAAAGTCAAGAGTTTTATTGGCCATGTTAAATTTCAGAAGTCTGTTAAGCAACAATCAATCTGTTGAGCAGATAGTTGAAAATGCAAGTCTGAGGTTGAGAGAAAAAGTTCAAGATGGAGAAACAAATGTTAGCAAGATTAGTGTAGAGATTATATTAAGGCCTCAGAAATGGATGTATCATCTAGGAAATGAAAAGTAGTTTCAATGGAGTGCTAAGTTCAAGAGCCTGATTTGAGAAGATCCAGAAAATGATGTAAAAAGAAAAGGGAAGAAAACAAATATAGGCAACTCAAGGAACTTCTCTGTAAGAGGGAGGAGAGAGATGGAAGGATAACTAGATGAGAGGTCAAGGCAGGAATTTTTTTAATGGAGAGTATTATGCCATGATGTATGTTTATATAACTGACCCAATAAAGAAGGGGGAAATGATGATGCAAGAGTCTTCAGGGAGGCTAAAAGGGAAGGGATCCAGTGCCTCAAGGTAGAGTTGGCCTAAATTAGGAGAAAGGACATTTACTTCAGTCAGTGCAACAAGAGAGAATATAAGATGCTTCATTTTGATACAGGTTAGTAGATTTGATAGAAGGAAGATGTGAGTTCTTTCCTGATAGCTTCCATTAAAAAAAAAAAAAAAGGAAGAAAGGAAAAGAAAAACAAAGTCATTAGTTGAGCACGAGTAGGGAAAAGAAAGAGTTAAAGCTGGAGGAGCTCAGAGTGAGTGTAAAAAGTAGGAGCCAGGAGCCAGAGTTACACTTGGGTTCAGAGATGATCAAGACTGGGAACAACACAGAAACTGTGATTCACCAAAGGGAGAACCCCATAGAGGAGGTGAGTGAGGTAAAGGAAGGCTACTAGAGCACAAGAACAAAAAGCAAGCAGGGATGTCCTAGTGCTCAGAGCCATCAGGAGGTTGTCCAAGGATAAAGACTTAGCTCTGCTTCCTGTAAGCAAAATTGTAAAAACACTGGAACATTGTTGGGCCCTGTTGATGTGCTAAAATGAAGACTTAACATACTATCTTTCCCATAAGAAAGCGGTATTATAGCACCACAGAGAATGATGAGGCTTGGGAGTCAGATTTCACCAGGCTCAAACCCAATCTCAGTAACTCAACCCATCAGATGACGTTGAACCAATTACTTATTTCTTCTGAAAATTAGATTCCTCATTTACAAAGTAAAGATGCTAATATCTCCTTTTGAAGCTTGCTGTGATGATAGATCCTACAGAGTACAAGTAGAACTACTCTTAAGTTAAATGTTTGGACTTCTCTTTAAACATGTCAGTTTAAAATAAATAAATAAATAAATAAATAAATAAATGTCAGTTTAAACATATGTCTTTTATATCCACTTCCTCCAAAGACCACACTAAAAACAATAAAGAATAAAAAGAAAATCATAAACCTACAAGGAAAAAGAGAGCAGAAAATGAAAAGACTTTAGGTGCCCTGACTTTTAGAAGCTGAAATCTGCACATCTTCCAACAAGAAGCAAGCTGCACCAGTCACAGACCCCCAGAAAGTCTCAGTAATTATAGAGATATCAAGTACACATCAACTGGAGGCTAGACATGGGGATGAAGAAAAGTGCAATGAATGAAATGTCCAATTAACCCATCTCTATTATGTGATGCTAAATGACCATCCTTCCTCAGCCCCTCATTTAGGGAGTTTATTAGAGAATCTGATATCTGGGGAAAGGGAATCAGAGAGGCTATAGGCACCATGGATGTCAGGTTGAAAACAGACAACAGCTCTTCAGCAAGTCCTTAAACCCTTTGTTTCAGATTTCTGGTAATCAAGTTTGTACTCCACGCATTTGCCCACCAAAAAAAGAAATTCAAGAATGTTTTCCTGAGAAAATCAAACTCTCCAGAGAAAAGACCCACAGATGCTGATATTTTAAAAATGCCACTCCTAAAAAATGTATAGGCTAGCCACGAAGTCACTCTTGAAAAACCTTACTACTTGATAAATCCCAATCATACTCAGAACTTTTAATGGGTCAGTTAACTGAACTCCAATAAAAACACAGAGCAAAAGATCATAATCTGAGAAAGCCCTCCAAAATTAAACCTAGCAGACCAAAAAAAAGAAAGGGAAAAAAATGAAATGGAAGGAAAGTTGGAGGAACAAAGACCTTACTGAGTACAGAAGAATACTGAAAAAGGGAGGGGAGGGAAAGAGGGAAGAAGACAAATATCCTTAGAGGAATGAAAAGAGAAGGTTGCACCTATAAAACAAAACCAAAAAAAGATGCTGCTTTTATAAACATAAGAAGAAGGCACTCAGAGACCATGAAAACTCCCTAGTAAGTAAAAACTGAGAGCATCTACAGAGAACAAACTGATGGTGGCCAGCAGGGAAAGGGTTAGGAGATGAGCAAATGGGTGAAGGGGAGTGGGAAGTACAGTGTCCCAGTTATGGAATGAACAAGTCAGGGGGATGAAAGGTACAGCATAGGGGCTATAGTCAGTGGGAATATTTAATGTAATCATGATGTAGAGTGGTGGATGGTAGCTACACTTGTAGTGAGCATAGCATAATGTATAGAGTTGTACAATCACTATGTTGTACACCTAAAACCAATATGACATGTGTCAACTATACTCAGTAAAATACAAATAACAGTAGTAGTAGTAGTAGTAATAATAATAAAAATAATAATAATAACTGTGAGTATCTAAAGACATGTCAATAGAAGGACTAGAAGACAAAGTTGAAGTCACATTCAAAAACCCAAGACAAAAATCAAGGTGGTAGATAATGAGACAGAAGGAATAAAATTTTTTAAAAATTGAGAGATTAGGCTAGGAGGTCCCACAACCAAATAATGACATTCTGAGTAGAGAAAACAAAGACAATAAAGAAGTGAAATTATCAAAGAAATAATTAAAGGACATTTCTCGGAACTGAAGAAACAGGAATGTTCAGATGGGAAGGGTCAACAAGAATCTAGCACAACAAATGAAAAAGTCCCTCACATCATAAAATTTCAGAACACCCAAGAAACCAGCAGATTCCAGAAGTTTCCAGAAAGAGGACCATTTATATATGAATAAACAAACATCAAAATGCATTAGGTTTCTCAACAGCAAAGTTAGAAACTAAGAAACAGAGGAATCGCTCTAAAATTCTAAGGCATGATTATTTCAAACCCCATATGTTAATAACACCCACTCAAATTATCAAGCAAGAGTGAGAGTAGGATAAAAATATTTTCAGCCATACAACTTCCCAAATCATTTATTTCCCATGTACCCTTTCCCATAAATTACTGATATACCCTCCACTAACATGAGAGAGAGTAAATCAGGAAAGAAGAATGGGGTCCAGAAATCAGAGGATCAATCACAGGAGAATAAAAGATAATCTTGGGCAGACAACAAAGAGAGGACTCAAGGAATGATGACATTACATTAGGCAAGAGAATTCCCAGGCTGAAGTCAGCGGATGAAGGGCTGCAGGAGGGATGTCAGAGGGGAAGCCAGGGAAAGAAGGACTTGCTAGATCATCGGGTACATGTGATCACTTTAAAGAGAGGATTAGGAAAAATTCATGAAAATAACAGAAAAATTAGCAAGAGAAAAATTGACAATTATTAGTACCAGGAAAATAATTTTAATTAGAAAAGAAATCTAACCATAGTACACTATTTTGTTCAGCAGTAAAAAACAAAAACAAAAATTTGCATTGTCAGAACAATGTAAACACTAAAGTTTTTAAATGAAAAATTATGGCATAACTATACCGAAGGAGGGTAATATAACTCTATTGGTATGGAGGAGGGGAGAGTGAAGAGAAATATATCTTCATCTACCACAGCAGAAAGTCAACTGATGTTTCTAAAATTGATAAATCAATTTAAAGTTGATTAAACCGATTTGGATAAATAGCAATATAAGCATATTATCTAGAAATACAGAAGTAAAGACCATAAAAAACAATTAAAAGACTTCAAGGTAGCTGTCTCTGGGGAGCAGGACTGAGGGGTAAGAAAGAATACAGTAGAGGGCTCTCATATTTGCTGTAAGCCTTCATTAAAAGCCCTGACATTTTAAATTGTGTGTGTTCTTTTGATAAAAATAGAAAATAATTTTTTGAGATTAATATTCCTTTCCAACCATTCCATTCCTCTCTCCTTTCTTCTTCTTAAGTTCTATATGCCCATAAACACATACCTTTATAATGAACAACACAGAGCAAGGGGGCAGTCATCATAACTGTGATCTCAAATGGCATACACCAAATGTTTGTTGAGCTGGAATGGGAATTATCTGCTCTTTTAAGATTGATGTCATATGTGAGATACTTAAATTCATATCTTTATTTTCAAAAGATAGAATTAGGTATACATGAACATTTCTACATTCCAAGTTAAGTTTTTCACATAATCAGGATCTGAAATATAATTACAACCTCAATTCTAAAACTGGGTCTATATGACATTTAATCACTCAGTTAAAAAATAAGAAAACAAAAAAACAAAAATCCTGAACATTTTCACAAAAGCAATATCATAAGGACAAAACTCACCAACACCTATTTATAGAATTCCATAGAAGGTTATTTTTATGAATCATTACAACCAAAAAGAAAGATCTTTTTTCTCTTCAAAGGGGGCAGGGCAGGGAGAGCTCACCAATATCATGAAATAAAATAAAGAATAAAGCAATGGGTCCACTGTCTGGAATGTTATTTCCTTAAATTTGAAAATATAAAATGCCTTTTGTGGTCTTACAATTAATCAAAATAACCTACATTCAGATGCTAGAAAATACCTGCCCATTCTTCCCACGAAGAAAAAAGTCCATCTTTACCCAACATCCTCCCTAGATGGGGTTTTCGTATTGTTTTGCTTTTTGTTTAGGATGCTAAATAGCATTGAAAATTGATAATAAATCAAGCCAGCTAACATACAGTCTCAAAGTTAACTGATGTTACATTAAACAGATGATCAACCATCAAAATTACTACAGCAGTGTTTATTTTCCAGATCATATTTTGTAGTCTTTGAAATGTCAAATATGCATTCCCACTGAGAGGCAAATGTGGATATACATATGCAAGGATGTCATCAACATGGAGAAAATTGAAAGCAAATTTATAAGGATTCATTACAGAACTAATCCTTCCTAAAATTCTGATTAAACAAGGGACTGACGGGTTGCTTGATTCTGGGGGATTTGAGTGATTGATTACTAACATTGGAACTAGAGCCCCTTATTGTCTAACTGAATAGAATTTCAGATGTGAAAGTCTGTGGCCTCCAAATAAAGAACATTCATTTACATTGTGCTTTGTGGAAATTAACATTATATAGTCTCTGACGACCTATCAACAGACTGAGAGCTGTCACCTAAAGAGCTATATTCCTTTTTATCACATTAAAGAGCAAAGGGCCACAAATGTGTTCATTAATGAGTCTAAAAGTTCTCGAAAAATATAAACCTTTCAGAATAATGATGGGAAATATTATACCAGACTTCCATGCCAAACACTCATCCCAAGCATTTAAACTTGCCTTTGCTTTCTGGCTTAGCCAACCTCCCACCCAACCTACTCCAAACACACACACTTTAAAAAGTATCTATGACCCTGCAATTGCACTACTGGGTATTTACCCCAAAGATACAGATATGGTGAAAAGAAGGGCCATCTGTACCCTAATGTTCATAGCAGCAATGGCCACAGTTGCCAAACTGTGGGAAAGAACCAAGATGTTCTTCAACAGACAAATGGATAAAGAAGATACGGTCCATATATACAATGGAGTATTATGCCTCCATCAGAAAGGATGAATACCCAACTTTTATATCAACATGGATGGGACTGGAGGAGATTATGCTGAGTGAATTAAGTCAAGCAGAGAGAGTCAATTATCATATGGTTTCACTTACTTGTGGAGCATAAGGAATAACACAGAAGACACTGGGAGATGGAGAAGAGAAGGGAGTTGGGGGAAATCAGAGGGGGAGATAAACCATGAGGGACTGTGGACTCTGAGAAACAAACTGAGGGTTTTGGAGGGGAGGAGGGTGAGGGATTGGGTGAGCCTGGTGGTGGGTATTATGGAGGGCACATATTTCATGGAGCACTGGGTGTGGTGCATAAACAATGAATCTTAGAACACTGAAAAAAAATTAAAATTTTTTTAAAAGTATCTGTAAATGTATTTAGCCATGACACTCAAGTGAGTAACTTCTAGCAGTGGCCTTCTTGACACAAAAACACCAAGGCACTAATTGGGAACAATGTCTTTCCTTCAGACTCCTAGTACCTTTGTCCTTACACTATGTCTGGGGACAATAGCACAGGTTTCCCTCTTTAAAGGGGTCACAGTTTATGCACAGAAACAATAGCCAAAGGGACAACTGCAGATAATGGTTGAGTGATAGAAGAAAGCACGAAGGAGGGAACCGAGGGAAGGAAGGTGCTCACTGCATCCATTTGAGGCAACATGTAAGCTTGGTCTTGAAGGTCAGGGGAGGAACAGCATCAGCAGAAGCTAAGAGCAACATTCCAGTCCAAGAGACAGCATCTGAATACAAAGGCATTGCCTGCAAGCACAGTGTTTTCAGGAACTATAAGTGGGTTCCCTATAGCTGAGACCAGAATGCACTAGTAGCAAAGGTAAGGGATAGGGCTGAAAAAACAAGTTTCAGGAATAAATTAGAAAGGGTCTAGTATGCTGAGCTAAGAGCCTTGGCTTTTTCTCTTGTAGGCAATAAAGAACCATTCAGAATTTCTAAGTAAGAGAATATAGTCCTATAAGTTTCAAAATTAATCTGCTTCTTCATGTTTTACCAAAAATTCACCTAAGAAGACCCTGAAAAGGCTCTTATCTCCATTTTAGAGTTGAAAGGAGGATTCACTCACCAGCATAGATTCCCATAGGGCCTTAGATCAAGTACCTATAAAAGGAGAGAATACATCTCCTCTGTATTTTATGCTCCTTCTAATTCTGCCCTAAGCAAGGGGGCCTTAAGTGCATGCTAAATCTATCCCTAGAATTTCCTAAAGTAATCTGCAACCTCAAGTCTCCTACAAATAATATTCACCAAAGGAAACTTTCAGAAGCCTCTCATCTTCATTCTATATATTGCTTCATTTTTTAGGACTGATGTCTCCTCTTTGAAAAAAGTCAATGTATTTGGATTTTTTGCCCTTTCACCAAATCCAGTGTGGGGTTATATGTCATGACAATGCCTCCATTCCTTCACACTGCACCACAAGCCAAACATCTGACTCTGGGTCACCTCTTCAACTTAAGTGAAGACCATTTTCTTGCATTCTTATGAAAGGAGAGCCTTTTTAAAAGCATAGTAAATGCTTGATAAATGCTGACTTCTGGACTGATAAATACCACCTGCTAATTTCTAAGCAGATTGGAAGAGCAGCAGCTCTCCAGACAAGGCCACATTCCCAGGACTGATCTAACCAGAGAACACAAAACCAATCAGCACTAGAATTAGCCTTAGCTGAACTGCTGGTTAGAGATGGTTCCTTGAAGAACTGAGCTGCACAGTGCCAGATGGACAGATGTAGTTTATTCAGAAATTTCTCCAGAGAGCCCCAGGCTTAAAATTGCTACTGGGGCTCAGGAGAGGCAGTCCAGACCTGCAGGCCACTGGCCTGAGGCCAATGCACACCACAGTTATAGCCTGGGCTTCTTACATTGCAGACAAGTAGTGGGAGCAGAGGCCTACCTCCTGCCCTGCACCAGAATCCCCCACGAAGCCCTTCTGAGTCAGCTGACACCTGTTAACACTGACCCTAGGCACCATGTTGATGGAGGTGCTCTATGGGTACCTTCGACACCTACAGATATGGCCATGCAATCAATCAAAACATTGTTTTTTCAAAAATCTTGCTTTTACAATTGTTAATATTTTTAAGATTCTTTTTCAGCTCTATTATTCAGGATTAAACTACTTTCTAAAGCACTGTTATATTTATCCCATACAGACAATATACATAGCTCTTACGATAAATATTGTCCCCATTCTAGAGATGAGGAAAACGTATCTCTGAGAAGCTGAGTGACTTGCCCATCACACAGCTTTTAAACCGTGCAGCCAGAGCCACCTTCCAGATTTTTCTGTTCCCTTTGGCGAACGCCCTTTCCCCTATGCCACAGTAACTCGTGAGCCTTGCTGAGACAAGTGGAATCAGTGAGAAATTCAGGGAAGATTGAGGATTATCTCCTAGAGATTCAGGTGTGTAACAAAGTCCTGGTAGAGAGGAGGGGTAGAGAGGGTGAGAGAGAGAGAAGAGAAGGAGGAAGAGAGAGAAGAGAAGAGCAATGGAGGGAAGGGGGCAGACTTCCACTCCCCAAGCAGACCTGTTGATAGACTGACACAAAATTTACAACAAGTTTCGTAAGTTTACAAATGTGTTGAGCATTCATCTTTTGGTTTTAAAGAGGCTTTAGTCAAACTGTTCTGGGTATTGAGTCCCTCTCTCTGCTGCCGAACATTGCTGCCCTATGTGCCCTGATGGTCATCTCTGACACAGAGGCAGGAAATTCCAGAGGCATTGGAACACTCCATGCCAGGAGGCTGCTTAAAGCCTTGAGTGTTGTGCCCTGGAAGGGGGGTTTAAGATGGCAAAGAGAGGCATTAAATTTACCTTCTACTATCAACTTCCTTCACCATAGAATCTCATTTTGTTTTCTTAAATTTTTGATTATGATTTAGCCACTATTTTTCTGCCTTTCCTCAGAACCCATGTCTTCTTTGAATGTTGTACCCAGAATTTTTTTCCAAGGACAGTCTGACTGAGGAAATATTTTATTGAAATACAGTAAGAAAGACAATCCCTAATTGGCCCTCACATAACAGAGCTTCTGGGGACCAACCTTAAAAACATCAAATTACAAGTTGTAGGCCTTTTGATTACTGAAGTATAATAATTAAATTATAGAAATTTCCTTAACTGTAGGGTTGAAAGGAACAAAATAACTGGCAATTGGTCTCACCAGAGTAAATAATGTCCTTCTTTTTATTTACATTTGGCTTTCCTATAAACTGCCTACTGGGTTGTGTGGAACTAAGAGGCCAGCAAAAAACTGAACCCCCATCCATCAGTATTAATCTCACACTTTACTGTGGCTCCATCCATTTATCTTTCCGACACAAATTAGAAATTCAAGAGTTTTAACAAATGAGCCTGCAAATGTAAACTTATTAGGCCATATATTTTTACTACACACTGTGCAGTGCCCTCCACAAAGCTGTCCCTTCAGAGAGCATTTTCCTATTTTGTGTTATTGATGGCAGCTAACTAATCACATTTTTAATGTTGTCTTTGGGGAGGGCTGTTTGAGTGAATGTGCAAGCTAAACTACCCAGAATAAATCTACCTTATTAAATGCTTGAAATTATGTGTCTTTTACGATAAAGAAACTCCCGAGCATTGTTACATTTGCTAACCTTCTTTCTGCAGGAATCAAAAGACTGGGATTAATTAAAATAATACATCAAAACTGGGGTGTTGTACAGAATGTGTCTGTGTGTGAGGAAAGGCCAAGAAAAATTGGTTAATTGGTCTCTTCATCCCTATTCACTCCCCTCCATCTAAATAGCTTTAAGTGTTGCTTTCTAAACTGGAACTACAATCACATGAGCTGAGGCTCAGACAATGGCTAGTCCCCATCCCTAGCTCCACCCCAGGAAATACCTTCTGGTTTACATAGAGCCTTTCTGATTAACAAAGAACTCCAAAAAATTGGTCCCTAGAACTAGGTGCTCTTCAACCTAAAGTACACAAAGTATAAATTGTGGCCCCAATGTTGTAATTCATCTAAACAAAGATATCCTAATTTAAATGCCTCTGAACAATATCATTTATTAAAAGTATCAAAAGAAAACATCTGCATGTCAATGCTTTTCTCAAAGCCCAGGTCCTCCTTTCCCTTGGTAGGCAATGGTAGGCAATCTAATGATGGGGTTCCCTCCATACTGTGTACAATCATTTCTTTATTCTGAGGTGGTTTAATTACTGGCCGGTCCCTTATTACTGAGCTCAAGTGCTAACCTGAGCCCTGAGTGCATCTGATTTTCACTTCTTTGCTTTGAAAGTTTTGCACTCTCAGAAGCAAATGCATACATGGCCACGATTCTGGCTTGTCACATAAATTTCAGGGATAACAAATGATGCTTAAGCTTGAATAGAAGGAATGGAGATCATCTAGGAACTAGAGCTCTTCAACAGTATGAGTGGTAGAGACTTTGGAGGCTGCCATCAATGCATGTACTTCAGGATATAAAGAGACAGAATAGAAATTTACCTAAAGGGGAAAAAAATGCATGCAAAGTGGGAGGTGATAAAGCAAGAACTCAATTTTTTGCAGATTATTTTCCAATTACTTGATTGTCCCACTTGAGATGTATGGTTTTGTGAAACTGACATTTAAACACAATAAGCATATGCTCTTTGTAGAAATTAAAGTCACAAGCACTTCAAGGCTGTGTAATAGATGGCTTTAGTGTCCCCCTGCAATCAGAGTTCTCTGTTACTTAGCTTGGAGGGGAAACATAAACTTGATTAGTGCTTAACTAGAGTGTAATGGCTGATAAATTGGCCTTGATGTTTCAAAACTAGACAACTATGATAAGGTTGCCTAGAATTTATTTCTTGACTACATAGATACACTCATTTTTCTCACTCAGTCACAAGAACCAACAATTTAAGGATGCACCAGCTCTCTTGAAGTGTATTTCCTATTTGTCTTAGATTACTTAAAGATTTAGCTGCTCTCTCTAGCAAAGGTGCAATCCCAAGAGAGGTAAGTACTGATGAATTAAAAAAAGAAAGTCCTGGTTGGCAAAGGTGAAACATGCTGGGAAAGCATTCCACATCAGAACCTGGTTTGAAAAATGCAAGGTGCTAATTTAGTCACTCAGCAAACACTTTCTGAGCACCTACTAAGAGCTAGGACCTGTTCAGGTGCTAGAGAGACAAAGTTAAGGACTCCTGCCATCAAGGAGCTGGTGAAGAAGACAGCCATGTAAGCCAGGTAACAAAACATGGTAAGGGCTATTACAGAAACATAAACTAAGAGTTTGGCAGCTCAAATAATTACCAAAGAAATGTCCTTGCCTATCAAATTTATATTTGTTACAATGCCTAGAATCTAAATTACACTTGATTCCACTGCATTCACATAGGGGAAAGAAAATCCGTTTTGCTGTTAATGTTAATGGCAACAACATTCACATTTTAAAGCTACACTGTTACCTTCATTGTGAAACAGGTGGAAGTCCCCACTACAGAAGAGCTTCTAAAAAGCTGAGTTTACACAGTAAATAAATATTCATTTCAATATTTCAAACAGTACATACTAAGGGATATTTACACTTAAAGAGCAACCTGCAATTAATCCTTTATTTAAGCAAAGAACACTTTTGCAATTTGAACAGTCCCCATGTTTATTTGCAGTATAAGCCTGGATTTTCATATATTAGGTTTGAATCACAAAAATCTTAGTGATAGGTCTTGAGGCAACATACTGTATTATCTTCTTAGGCCATGACACTCTCTTGCTTGCAATGAACAGAACAAAAAGCATTAAAAGCATTAATCCCTCTTGCCCTCAGGATAAGGTCCAAACTCTTTAACCTTTCATGGATCTGGTTCCCCTTAATCCTCCAGTCTCCAGTAGAGTGACATAAAATAGTGGGATCTCTGTCAGTCTAGTTTCCTGAGTGACTGTATGGAACAGAAACACCTCTCGCCCCACCGTCACTTCCAGTCTTATTAGATATATAATGTGAGCTGTAAATAAATGAACCATTTTTCTCAAACTCTTGGATTTAGGAGTTGTTTCTTACAACAGCGTGGCCTAGTCTCAGCCCTCAGCCTTTCGGCAGCTATGGGTAGAGTGCGGCCTAGAAGACTGCTTTCCACACCTAAGCCCTTGACTGCCACGTTCACAATTTTTGCATACCTGAATACTATTTTTATTTAAATCGATTTAAGGGTGCCTGGGTGGCTCAGTGGGTTAAGCCTCTGCCCTCCGCCCAGGTCATAGTCCCAGGGTCCTGGGATCGAGCCCCACATCTAGCCTGCATCAGACTCCCTGCTCGGCGGGAAGCTCCCTGCTCCCTCTCCCTCTGCTGCTCCCCCGGCTTATACTCTCTCTGTCAAATAAGTAAATAAAATCTTTAAAAAAATAAAAAAAAATAGGTGCCCCTGGACGGCTCAGCTGTTAAGCAGCTGCCTTCGGTTCCCAGGGTCTTGGGATCAAGCCCAGCATTGGGCTCCTTGCTCAGAGGGAAGCCTGCTTCTCCCTCTCCCATTCCCCCTGCTTGTGTTCCCTCTTGCTGTGTCTCTGTCAAATAAATAAATAAAATCTTAAGAAAAAAAAAAAGATTTAAATAATAAATAAATAAATAAATAAAATCAACTTAATTTTTCCACCTAGAAATAAGTTTTTTTAAAATAAAACTACATGGGGTGCCTGGGTGGCTCAGTGGATTAAGCCTCTGCCTTCGGCTCAGGTCATGGTCTCAGGGTCCTGGGATCGAGCCCTGCATCAGGCTCTGCTCAGCAGGGATCCTGCTTCCCCCTTTCTCTCTGCCTGCCTCTCTGCCTACTTGTGATCTCTCTCTCTCTCTCTCTGTCAAATAAATAAATAAAATCTTAAAAATAAAATAAAACTATATATTACTATTCTAAGTGGAAAGTAGAAACTATACAAACCATAACTCTTACAACAAGATATTTATGTACTGCATTAAAATTGGTAATGTACCACTACTAAAGATCTAACACACTTCTAGAAATACTAGTAAAGAAAGGCATAGGCCTTGATGCCTAACAAAATTGGGTATCATCCACCACCTACAGTGTTTCAGGTAATTTAACTGACCTCTCTGAAGCTGATATTTTATCTAATTTAAAACATGGAAAACAATTACATAAGATTAATTTGAACATTAAGTGGGAAAAGTATGTGAAATTCCAAGAACATATTTTTTAAGTGCACAATTTGCTGGTTTTTAGTACACTAGCTCATTTTTTAATTGCCAAAGATATTAGAGGTTATTGCTATTATTATCGGTTTCACTTGGTCACTAGATCATGAGCTCCGTAAGATACTATGCTTATTCTTCTCTGAATCCTCATACCTAGTGTTGTCCTTTTGGGGGGGGTCAATATACATAGCATTTGTTTTTTGTTTTCCATCCTTGTACATATAGAATCAAGCGATCAATTAAATGGCTTTTCAAGGTTCCGCTGTACACCACTCTAAGCAGGGCCTGATTCCCGCTTATAGGCTATTCAAGAGTTCTCATGTTCACAAACTTCTCTATTCTTCAAAATGACCTGGATCTTGTCTTTCAGTTCAATGACTTGCTAATTAGTATAATCCATAGCAGAAAGGACCTCAAGTTTGAAAATCTGATGCATATAGTTATAATAGAAGAGAAAGCCAGTTTTTACACTGAGAAACGACAGAACCCATGACATTCAGACATTCAGAGCATATATTACGGCTCACCTTTCCTGGAGACAGCCAGGGGCCATTTCGTAGCAGCGAAGCACACAGAATCTAAAATTAGAGAGACTTGGGTTTCAACCTTGAACACCTTGGGCAAGTTAAAAATCCTCTCTATCCTTAGTTTCCTCGTCTGTAAATGGCCTTATTAATAGCAGTCTCCTCTTAGGGTTGTCAAAAGGGCTAAACAGAGCTTACACGGGTTCAGAACAGGCAGTGGCACACAGAAAAACTTATTATTCTTTTTTAAAAGATTTTGCTTATTTAAGAGAGAAAGCAAGAGACAGAGCATACATGAGCGGGGCTGGGTGGGGTGAGAGGGGCAGAAGGAGAAGCAGGCTCCCAGCTGAGCAGGGAGCCTGACAGACAGACAGTGATGCTGGATCCCACCAGGACCCTCAGATCATGACCTGAGCCGAAGGAAGATGCTTAACCGACTGAGCCATCCAGGTGCCCCAGCAAAAGTTTATTAAATGTCAGCTGTTATTACTATCTTTTGTACACATGATTATTTTGATTGTAAAACTATACAACTGACAAAGTATAAGGACTCATGCATTGAACCACTATAAAATTTTTAGGTAACTGAAGAGAGACCTTTTAGGCATCCTACGACTGGTTTTTTTGTTAATTTTTTTTCAACTCATTTTATTAACATTGGTAAAATAGATTATGCTGTGGTTAAAAAAAAAAAAAAAAAAAAGTCCAACAAAGGTTTCTTTCTTACTCTCCCAGACAACAGACGACGGACAACACTCCAGGGTAGCTCATTTCCATGGGCTGCCTTCATTCTCACCTGCTTTAGCCATAAGGCATCTCCACACCAACATGCATGTCCATGGCTGATGGCAGTGAGAGGGAAGAGCAGGCTGGGTGGCTGAGCCACAACTGACACACTACTTCCACTCACACTCCTTGGCAAAGCAAACTGCATAGCATACTTGTCCTCAGGGCAGCAGGTGGAGAAAAGCCACCCACCCATCTGCTGGAATGTAAAGGAGAACCAGACAGTGGAGAGGAGGAGTGCTAATGCCTACCACAGTTGTGAATGAGTATAATAATCATTTGTGCAGTGACTGGGTCTTGGCTGTTACAGTTCTCAAAACTCTTAATGAAAAGCTATCATTACATTAAAAAATCCAATAAAACGTTTAACAAAATTCCAAACCAGATGCTGAAAGCAAAAGAATGCTGCTAAAACATTTTTAATTTACACAAAATTTCGTGGATTTATGGTAGTTTCTTTTCCCACTCTAAGCTCTGATCTTCAAGATAAAGGGGGTTCCCTCTCTCTGTTGCTCACAAAGCAGCAAAAAAGGAACCTAGTTCTCAGATCCAAGGAAATGTGGGATTTGGACTGTAGTCAATATGATCATGTGATTTGCATCGGGCAGGGGAACAACCAACAACAATTACCTTCCCATAGGAAAGAGGTGCTCCTGGAGCGCCTCTGGGTGGCTCAGTCAGTTAAGTGTCTGCCTTCAGCTTAGGTCATGATCCCAGAGTCCTGGGATTGAGCCCTGCACAGATCCCAGCATGGAGCTTCCTGCTCAGCAGGAAGCCTGTTTCTGCCTCTCCCACTCCTCATACTTGTGGTCCCTCTCTTGCTGTGTCTCTCTCTCTCTGTCAAATATAAAAATTAAGTCTTTAAAAAATAAAAATAAAGAGGTGCCCCTGTTTTGCTGACTCCTTTCAGTTTTCTTCTTTTCTTGAAATATAATAACCTTCTTCTAATTCTCCTGCTTGCTCATGCTATCTCCCTAGTTTGCTTTTTTTCTTTCACTGTCAGACTACTACAATGAGTTATATCCCCTGACTCTTGTTCATTATTTCTATTTCCTCCTTCGATGTAACTTTTGAATTTGATCTCCAAATCTGTGTCTCCAATCTCAATCATCCAGCCAGCTACATGGCCGTCACATCACTGGAATATCTAACTTCACAGATTCAGAATTGCATGCAGCATTTCTGCCCAAGCTAGCTCTCTCGTTTTCATTATTTTAGTTAATATTCTGCCCAAGTTTGAATTATCAATGAATTTTGATTTCTTCATCTTTCCTGGCTTTAAATTTTATCTGGTCCCAGGCCTATTTAATTTTTTTATGAAATCTGTGTTTTGCATGCCCCTCCCTTTCCATTCTTTACCACCATGATACACAGTACTTCACACCGAGACCACTGACTGGTGGTCAGTGGTCTCCTTTTCTCCAGGCTTTTCTATCTCTGGATTTCAGCATGCCACCTGCACAACCATCCCACACTTTACTTTTGTTAGGTTAACCTCCAGGAAAGGGGAGAAGACCCTTCTATAACTTACCACTACACATAGTATGAATACTACCTCCTTTTCATGGGTAGAACTTTTATCATGGGCATGATTCCCTCCCAAATAAAATCAAAGCACTCGCTGATTTTAGGAGAGATCATGTGCTTTCTCTTTCTCTGCCTTTCCCAATCAATGCACTGTCCCTGCCTAGCTGGATATAAACTCCCATCTTCAAATCCCACTTGTCATTTAAAACCTAGAACCAATGCCTCTATAAACTCTTCCTGAACCATGGTTGGCTCTGTAAATATAACATAATCTGTGTACAAGAAGTCAAAAAGCAGCATCCCACAGAATGACACTCAGATGTATTTTGTTAAGTCAACATTGTGTTGTTACCATCATTTAGGTTAAATTTTAATACTCTTAGGGACTACATACACTCTTCAGTTTCCTTACCACTTGAGTTTGAGAACCTTGGTCTATGCCATGCCATGCTGATGGCATTATTTCATAATCTTTGTCTATGATTTGTAAAAATATGTTTTATTTTTCCAACTTGTGAATTTCCTAAGGTAAGAGAAGTTTTTCTATACAATATTTTGTCTATTTTTTTAAAGACTCTATTTGTTTACAGAGACACAGCAAGAGAGGAACCACAAGCAGGGGGAGTGGGAGAGGCAGAAGCAGGCTTCCTGCTGAGCAAGGAGCCCAATGCACGGCTCAATCCCAGGACCCTGGGATCATGACCTAAGCTGAAGGCAGATACTTGACCTATTGAGCCACCCAGGCACCTCACAATTAAAATTTTAAATAGGGCAAGATGAAAAAGCACTTTGTACACATAATTAGCCAAAGAGTTATTGGCCACCATGTCTCTTTTACTTGAAGTTCTGCGAGTACCAACACCAGAAGGATATCTTTGAGCCATGCAGGAACCAAAATGGTCTTATTACGGGGGAAGAAAAATGGTTCCATAAATGTCTTCTCTCCTCTTTTCCCCATTCCCTACCCAACTGATAACTTCTATTTTTATATTAATTCACAGATCTCCTTAGCATTTTATCCCAGTTGAAGTTTAATATTAAAACAAAAACTTTTTCAAGCAAAAGCACCCAGTTGAGACCTCTTCAAATCCCAGATAAGAGTAGTTGTTGAAGCAAATAGATCCAATATAAAGAAATGAGCAAAAATGATTTCAAAGGAAAAAATACAGAAATTCGGCAGAGAGAGAAAAAGAATCTCTGTGTTTGCAATGGTTTGGAAATAAAAGAGGAAAAATATTTGCAGGAAATAGTTTGAAAAAAGAGCAAAAGTAGGAACAGAGTAGTGACCGAAAAAGTAAAGTAACTAGTAATTATTGAGTATCTAAAGCCAGCCAAGATTTCACACACCTCATGTATGTCACAGTGACCATTCGAGTTTGGTGTGGTTGTTCTTAGAGGAATTGAAGTTTATATAATTTATCTGAGGCTATTCAACTCATAAGTAATAGCATCATGATTCAAACCGGATCTGTCTGACTGGAAGCCTGCATTCTTGGAACTAAGCTGCACAGCCTCCTAGTAACATAAAATAGAAATTGTAGGCTTCATAGATGACAATTGGTCTAGCAGTTTATTTTAATTAATAAAAACTTCTAACTTGATTCAAAAAGAAGAAAAATTCTGTCATAAGAAAAACAATGATTAAGAAGAGTTATTCTAATGTGAAATGAATAAGAAGTGGGCGTCAGGCATCGAGCTGCAAGAGAAGACCATGGCAAAAGTTTGGGGAGTCCTTGACCTCAGACAGGACTTGGAGATGATGAGCACACACAGGCAGGAAATACTAGCAAGACCAACACAAGTAAGGGTCAAGATCAAACTTAACATTTTAAAGTGTTCAGACTTTTTAGATAAGAATTTTGCAATATAATTCAATATCCATTAAAATTTTTATGCCTTATGAAACAGAATCTCAACCTCTAGAAACTTAAATCAGAGGAATAATACAAAATGTGGGGTGCTGGAGGGAGAAGAGCCCGAATGAACAGAGATACACATAGCTGTGTTAATGTATTTTTAAAAAACTACTAATAATATATAATATCCAATAGTTGGGGAAATATTGGGTAAACTATGTATATTATATAAGCCATTAAAATGCTAAATGTGATTGCTTAGAAATCTTAGGAAATTATTTAAAATAGGTCAAAAGCAAAAAGAAAAACATCAATCTTGTATGCACTGTAATAATAGCTACTATTCTTGAGCTATTCTGATCTAAAAGCATCACATGCATGAACTCATATAAATCTAATAACTTCTCTACGAGGAAGGTGTTTTTATAATCTCTGTTATGTAAAAGAGAAGATTGGCGGTAACGACCAGCTATGCCCCAGGTCCCACAGTACTGAGAGCATGAGATAGGTTTCCAAGCAATGTAGTCTGGCTCTAAGGCCCAGGCAATTAACAACCACAGTGTCAATGCCGCCTGCATAATTATAAGGTCTGTAATTAAATGAGTGCAAAAATGAAATATATGTGGATAAAGACTAAGAAATATTACTGAAGAGGAATTAGCACAACCTGGAAGTAGAATGAAAGTAGACAATGGAGTATATTTATTAATTTATTCTCTTTCTAATCCACATAAGGGTCTGTACTAATAAGAGATCTCTCTGGTAAAGGTTTCATTTAATACTTTCTGGAGGGTTAAATTAATTCTGTGGTCCTTTCCGGATTTTTGGTTTGGAGACACTGAAATCTCATATTACTGTTCATATGTAACTAGCCACATCTAGTTGAAATTTATACATATACATATACATATGAAATTTATACACATATACATATATACATATACATATGAAATTTATACACATACATATACATATGAAATTTATACATATACAGATACTTCACCCACAAAAGAAACTACAATGACATAAAAATACTGAAGTATAAACAAAATGTAATAGGAATAAAATTATTCCTCCAGCTCTGTCAAAAACAAAAGTTAAACTCTTAAATTTATCATGTATGTTTTAAAGTAGTGAGCATTTCATACCATAACCTAATTTCTTTGAACTAAAATGTGATTAAACACTGTAAAGAGATTAATGTACCTTCAAATTTTCAAGTTGGATTTAATCCCTCAGCATCTTAAGGGGGTTATGACAAAGAGAATGATGCTATTTTCTTTAGGATAGGACTGTATAAAATTATATATATTCAAGTACTTCTTCAATTAGTCCATGTCTTATGACCTACCAAAAATAAATCTCAAAGGAATAGTGTAATACATGATGTTACATCCAACTTTTGCAAACCACAAACTGTCATTGTAATGTCACATTTCATTTCAACACAATTTCAAGACTATAACCCTCCAATTCTCAAAGGTAATTTAAGCTGTATTCAACTTTAAAAGATTTCAACTTTAGTTAATGCCATCTTCGCTGTGGCTTGAAGATTACATACCTAAAATACTAGGGACAAGTTAACAGAGTAAAGCAATCAGAGGTATTGTTCTTAACAAAAGAGACATTTTCTCGTGTGACTCCTGGAAAACGAGTTTTTTTCACTTTGTAGCCACACCATACGTATTGTTTTCATGGGCACCAAGAAATCATCAACTGAATGCCTATACAGAGAGACTAGTTAAAGCCTCTGCATAATGAACACCGAACCAGACTATACATAATACACATACATATTTTCAAAACACCCATATCGCATACCATTTAAACAGAGCTCCTGTGATTGAGTGTTGTAAAGCAAAGGAATTTTATCCATTGTTTCTAATACTATTTCAAATGGAATCATTTGAAACCTTGATTAAAAATGTATACTGGCATGTCAGGTAAAGTATTAGGGAATAGAAATGTGCTTTTTAAGACCCATTATACAATTTTTGTTGTTTGAGAAACAGAAAGTAAGAAACACATAGGTTTCAAAATAACAAGGCTGGCTACAGCACCCATCCTCAATTTTCTACCAGAGGTTATATAAAGAAATAAAATTATCAAATGGAAGAGCATACAGAGGCATACACCAGCATTGTAAAAATCAATTTAAGAAGTGCAACTGCAGTTGTCTTTCCTGGGTTTTTAATTATGTGTTTGTTTGCCATGGTGGCCTAATTTAGTCAAGAAGATGAGCCAACATTAAAAGCTGGTAGGAGAGGTAAGTAATCCCCAGGGTGGGCTGCTTGTGCTCAAGAGTTTAAAAGCTCCGTACACAGAGGCAGAAGCCAAGACACATTTGAGAAGGGGGTCCACATGATAAACAGTGAAAGGCGAGCAAATCAAATTTTTCACAATTAGTTGAACAACAACTGTGACAGGTTTAGCGCTTAGCATTTTCATTTGTGTGCTCAAATTTGGTTATCTGTCCTCTTTTATGCAAATGCGATGTGACAGGAGAAGCTGGGAGCACTGGAGCAGGCCAATCACTCACAACAGGGGCTAGGGCTGCTCAGCTGAGAGGCTGGGATTAAGTGGACTGAATGCTGTTGGATAAATGACAGCAGCCTAGCTGAAAGCCTCATGAACTGATTTAAAACTTCTAAGGGAGGATGCCAGGAAAATAATTATGCTTTATGCCCCAGCCTAAACTGTCAAAAATAAAAAGATAAAAGAAGAATATAAATTGTACCAAATGAATATTATCAGCATTCATAATTTAACTAAACCCAACATGTTTATCCTACACTGGAAAATAGATAAGATTGGAAAGCTCTGTTCTTATACCACAGCCCTTAGGACTGCAGCAAAGTTTAAAAATTTAAAAGTGGAGCATAATGGAAGGAAATCCTAGACATCGCAGCTTTCTTCTTAAAGGGCGCCCATGTTCAGCAGGGCAGGGGACCACCCAGGCAGTTCACCTTCTACTGTCTCTCTGCAGAGAGCTGGAGGTTCAGGGTTGTGTCTCCTTCAAGCCTAGAGCTGTGAAGCACAATCACCGGCACCTGGGAGACTCTTAGCAACATTTCCATGAAGCTGCAGACTGTCTGCATTCTGCCCAACCAGTACTAACAGTCAATGATTCTATCAAGCCAAAAGGGTTGAAAAACATTAGAGCTTGTTATCTTGTTTGCTTCACGAAGGTCTGGTAATTTTATCGTCTCTGTAAGTTCTTAAAAGAATGTTTTACAACACTAAATTTCTCAGAAGGTAGAGCCTCCTGTCTGAAATCCAGGATGTGAACTATCGTCCTCAGTTTCTTTCAACTTCTGACTACAATTTCTCTATTATCACTACACACATGCACACACACACACACACGTACACACACACATACACACGCGCACACACACACACACAGAGCTTTCTGGGAAGACATCAGTGATATAAGACAAAAACGACAGAAGAAGCCCATACATATGTACTTTGTGGATAAATACATACAGAAAGGGAAAATATGGTCTGAAATTCTCTTCATAAGGGAGGATACCAAACGATGCCAGACAACAGGAAGAAACACAGAAAGTAAAGATGGCAACAAAGGCAAATCATGTTTAAATGAGCTACATACTACTCATACTAAAGAAAATAAATACACGAATTGAAAACATGATTTGTCCCAATCGATGCTATTAGGGGAAGAAAATCTTCCACTCTGTAAGAAACTTTGATATAATTTGTTACCTTAGTCCAGCTCTTAAAATTCAGCATTGTTTACCACAAGATAAACTACTGTAGAGAATGTCATAAAATTCAGAAAATATTAGCTGCTACACATATGTATTTAACAAAAACAACAATAAAAATACCAATTCTTATAACAAAGACTTGACCTTAATATGCTAAGAAGTAAGAGATAATTAAACCTATCCTTACAAGACTAGAAGAATATAAATAGAACATTTATTACTAAACAAACCTCTTAAAATTGTATGGATGTAAAAATACAGTTGCAGAAAACTACAAAAATCGTGTATATATCGACATTTTACAAAGTAAATACACCTGTTCAACCACAATCAACATCAAGAAATAGAACTGCAGAATGATATGTCCCTTCTCGTTCATTAGCCCTTCAAATGTAAACACTCTTTTGAATTCTGTCAGCACAAATTTCTTTTGCCTGTTTTTGAAATTCATACAAATCAAGTCATACAAAATCTACTCTTCTGGTCTGACTTCTTTTTGGGGGAAGGTGGGAATGTCTGACTTCTTTACTCAATATTATGTTTGGGGCATTTATCTGTGTTGTTAAGTACAGTTTACACTTTTTCATTGTATAATATTCCATGGTACGTACAGAATATTCTACTATTGATAAACATGGGTTTGTTGCTATGAGCATTCCTGTACATTTACTTTGGTGCATATATATTTTCATTTCCATGGAGTATAAATTTACGAGTGGGATTGTTGGGTCATTGCCTCTGCATGTGTAGCTTTAGTAGAATCCTGCCTAATAGCTTTCTAAAGAAGAACAAAGCACTTTTACATAGTAAGGAAATCTCACTATGCCCCGTGAAAATCTTCTTTTAGGTCACAAAAAAATTAGCAAGAAAAGAAATTGACCAAAATTAAATACACATGCCACAGACACAATTCTCAGCCAGAAAATAGTGTGCTTAAATTGAAACCTGAATCGATTTCCCCTATCTCTGTCAGCTAATAGTATTTATTATGCCTCACCGTGAGAAGACAGCAGTGGTAGGCATGACCGCCAACTCTGATGCAGGCTGCTTAATGAGTTCATTGAATGGACTAGAAAATGATCAGTTCATTGAGTGGCTTCCCCCAAAGTGTGCCTTGTGACTAAAGTTACATACATACTCCCACAAATCCGTCGTATGTGGCAGACACAGGACCCACTCTATGTCATTCACAACATGAACCACATTTTTATTCATCTAACATACTGGCTTTATCCTTTTAGAACAACAAAAGGCCTGCTGTTTGGCCTATAAAAGTGCTTTTTCACTGGGTAAATGGAGGCTGCTCTTCCTCATAGCCAGTCTCATACAGATGAGGGCTTAGACATCACTGTAAGTCAATCATGACACTAGTGAGGCTCACCTGTTGCCAAAATAAGAACGCACAGATTAAGAAGCAAATCCAGGGACACCTGGGTGGCTCAGTGGGTTAAAGCCTCTGCCTTCGGCTCAGGTCATGATCCCAGGGTCCTGGGATCGAGCCCCTTATCGGGCTCTCTGCTCTGCAGGGAGCCTGCTTCCTCCTTTCTCTTTGCCTGCCTCTCTGCCTGCTTGTGATCTCTGTCTAATAAACAAATAAAATCTTAAAAAAGAAGAAGCAGCAAATCCAACTCCTAACTCTATCTACCAGGCATGCCAACACAGTCACAACTCAGAACATCAGCAACCTCCAAACATTCAAGTTTACGTCAGGGAAGCCTATCCTCTAGTCCACACTCACTTCTCCACAAGTTTTCAATAGCTCCTAAGGAGAAGGAGTTGAGATCTGAATCTCTTCCCTCCACGAAGGTCTCTCATCTGAGACTTTCCCCACTTTTCCCCAGAAATAATTATGGTATACGGAGTATTTTTTTTTCTATTTTGGGGTGGGGTGTAGTTTATACATATTAAAAATGAAATCTTCACCCACTAGCACACAATCAGCTTATCTTTCCCTGGCTCCACATAACTTTTCTTCTGGCAACTGACTCCTCTGTTCACCTGACCCTTGATGATGATCCTCATAACTTCATACTTTACCTTGCTGCTATTCTCTAGCATAAGGTACTTTTCCTAGAGAAGCGAGGTCCTTTCCTGGGAGGCCCTTGATTTCAGGCCACCCCTTCCCAAACCCTTACACAAATTCCCTCATGAAGCCCTCCAATCCCCTGCCCCCTTCCCAGCCAGTGTGCCTGCTCCCATTCTCTCTGAATCTCCAGTTTGATTGGCATCTCCAGTTCTGTCCTCTCTGCTTCCAAGCTGTTTCCTGGTGTTATCATCCAGAGATATTTAAACTTCTATCTGAATGACTCATCCCTCCTCGCTCAGGCAGTTCAAATTACATTTCCAGGCCTGCATCATTTGACTAAAGTTTCTTAAACAAACATCAGAATCCTCATTAACAATTATATTTCAATTTTTTAGACTCTACCTTAACCAAAACAACCTGAAAAATATAAATAATTTGTGGGGAGAAACTCTTTTTCAAAAATTCCAACATACTTAAGCTCTTCTTCTCCACCAAATTTTTTTATTCATCTGCTAACACTCAGCTCAGATATCACCTCTATAGAACCTGCAGCAACTCCTTGAGACAAAGTTAGTCATTTCATTTTTTGAGCTTCATAAGACCATTATAGCATTTAACATGTTGTACTGGAATTATCTACTAGGATGTGTGCCTTCTCCACTGGGCCATGAACTCCACAAGAGGAAGGGCTGTGCCTATTCATCTTTCTATCCCCCATTTCAATTCAATTGAGCAAATAGTCAACATGCAGCACTGTGTCAATTTCAAAGTTGGTACTTAATAAATATTTCATGAGAGAATGGAAGAGTGAAGGGAGATAAATTTACATTATTTTAAAACTCTTTCAAAAAGTTCTGGCAGAAACTTCCTTTTTTATTCTTATTTCCAAAAGGAGAAAGTGTATTTTTCCAAAATCCATATTTAGACCAGAGAACCTCAAGGTTTGTTTTCCCACTTTGTTTTATGTTTATAAACCTAAATTTACGTGATGAATAACTTGAATTATATGGTAGTACAAGTGGCCTTGGAGGTAATCTAGTCTAGAGAGACAGTTAATATATGGCACTCAGTGCTGCTCCCCACCTCCTGCACCCATAGCAGACAGCACTAATCGATCATGGCACTCCTCATTAAGCCCAGACTCAGCCTTAGAATTCTCAACTCAGCACTTAACAGACTGCTCTCTGGAGTTGGTGGTCAAGATGAATCCTGCTTGTCCCTCTTGGTCTATTCTCTCTTATTACAGATAAGCAAAGTGAGTCCTAGAGAGGTTAAATGACTTTGCCTAGGCCACAGAGCTCATTAGTAGTAGAGGCTGAACCAAACCTTATCACCTAAGACTTTTTCCAATAGAATACACTTCTTATGTCTATAGTTGATCAATAGGAATGACTACTTCATAAAAAATGTTAGTTTTGGTTATTATATATGCCTGTGTGTTATACATTAGATTATACATTATATATAATGGTTTAGAACCTTCACTTAGTATTTCTCAACCAATGGTGTCACTGGGCATAAAGACCTCAATTGGTTAATCGTCCCTTAAAGCCATGGAGGCATAGTTTTTCAAAACTGGTAACAGCTTAGTCCATGTCACTAGAATAAACACACTATAAATTATTTTGTAATCAAAAGTGAAGTGCCAAGAAAAAAAAAAAGTGAAGTGCCTCTAAAAGTTTGCCATAAAAAATAGTAAACACAAAAAAATTCAACAAAAAAGCAGCACTAGTCAGTTTAACTGGTATCTTTCTCATAGCTTCTTAGGGTATCAAAGACATATTTGAAAAAATAGCTATGGAAATTAGAATATAAGCAGGCCTTATCATCTATATTAGTTTTTCAGTTGGTTGTCCAATTAGTAATTTTTAAACTGTCTCTGCATATTCACATTATCCTCTTCCACCCAGGTGCCACTGCCACCAGCACAAGTGGGTGTTAGACAGGACCCCAGAACTTCATGATAGTATTTTTTTAAACAACTCAAATACTGTAGTTGTCTATCTTTATCATACATAAATGCTTATTATGTGTAAAAGAGTGTATGTAAAAGAAAACAAAAAAAGATATATTAAGAAGTACATACAAGCCATTGTTTTCTTTTCCAGAGCATAAGTTTCAAATTCTCCAAGGGGTGGACTTGTTTCTTCCCAGTAGGCCAGGAGGAGTATAAGAAAGAAACCAAGAAAGTTGAAATAAATTAAAATCTCAGAATCCTTAGCCTCTTTTTCTTTGAGTAGCAAACTGAAAAATACGCTAAAAGAATCAACACCCAGGATACCTCATTACCAGAAGCAGAGAGGTAAATAAGAAATAGAGTGAAGAAAAAGCAACCCCACAGCCTGAGAATAGATAAAAGAAGACAAGCTAAGTTCTTAGACACGGAATCACACAAAGGTTAGCCATTTTAGGAGAAATGAAATAAACTATTAGCAAACAACAATGATAATGGGGGGGGGGAGGATGTCTGATTTTTGTGGACCAAGAAAAAGCGGTTGTAATTGACCTCTGGTTGATATTTGGGCAACCTGTTTCCATTTATTTCAAGGCATGAATTACAAGGGTAGCAAACTTATGACAGTGGCCCTATAGACATGCCTCTTTAGAGACCTGACGTATCAAAGCAAAGCATTAGTAATTTAATTTTTGCAACAGTCCCTAGGAGAAATAGTGATGGCTGCTATTGCAGTACTTACCTAGTGCTTCTCAGACCCAGTCCAACCCTTCTACCTCTGGCCTGATTGTGTATCTGCAAACTGCATTTCCTAGACTAACTGCCAATGGGAGGAGCTATTGGGAGACTACCACGGGAAGAAAGGGAGAAGAGATGCTCCCACTTCAGGTCTCTTATGCATCCTTCCAGCATCTTTTGTCACTTTCAGAATCAGCTGTGTGATCCACTTAGAAATCCAAGCAGCAACTGTGAGTTAGTCCCACTTCCCTATCTGTTCCCTTCTATTCTTTGCTCTTGAAAGAATGACCACCTCCATCATTTTTAAGCTGGTGTAACTAATACTCGATTACCCATTTTCATAAACTGCTATATGAACTTATCACTGGGAGACAAGAAGGCAACACAATGACATGGTTTACTATACGTGTGTGAACTGAATAAAAGATGCATAGTGACCAATCACAGAGTTTGAAAGAAGCAATGTGATTGTTCACTGATCATGATGCACATCTCTTATTCACACAGTGATTTGCCTACTTAAGAGCTAGTGTTGAAGTTTATACTTTAAGTACTCACAGTTAATGTACTGTGGTTAACTGATTTTGAATCACAGTGTTGTGGGACTGGTGTTATTTAAGTAAACTATAGTAAGTGAAATTCATGTATATTGGGGTAGTCTAGAGCAAAGACTGCCTGTAGTTTTTGTATTAAGACTCAAATATTTGAGGGTTCATAACTACATTTCTTTTGAATCATAACTCATCCATTTCAAGGAATGTACCTCCAGACTCGACTAACCTTGCTTTTGAAACATATTCATGGTAAAATGTTATGAATGAGGGCTATCCATTCCCCTCTATTCTCTATATTCTCTCATGCGATTGACACCTTTCCTAGTGTTCACATACTAGATACGAGTCATGTGGGTCACACCCATTGACCCATTGTTTCCACTGTGGGCTGTTCTACTCAGCAGCCTTTTGTTAAGTACAGCCAAAGATTAGATGAGAGTGGGCATCTGATGCACACATAGATTATAGTTGTCTGGGACAAAGTTTGAATCATTGTTTATAATTCTTCATAACTTCCTGTTTTAGAATTCCACACCCATGCTCTTTCCCATGTGACATTGCTTTATTAGAGTAAGAAAAGTACATTTACTACCATATTGATAGCTTTGGCTATGCACCTTGCTTAAGCTGATGAAATATGGGTAGATGTGACAATGTGCCAGACTGAGGTCTCAAGAGGCATGAATTGTTCAATTATCCAACATGAGAAGAGAATGCCTAGGAAGTTGTTGCTTAGCCTAGCTTCAGCTAGGGCTTCAGCCTAGCCCCCAGAATGAACATACGTTCATACATGAATGAACATACATACATGACATGAGCTAATGTCAACCCATAGCCTCAAGCAAATCTTCCCAGTTGACCCCAGTTCTATATAAGCGGAATCACCATCAACCTGTGCACATGCAGAAGAATAAAAGCTTATTGTAAGCCACTGGGATTTTTTTTGTATTTCCTTACACGTCTGTGGGTTTGTTGTTGTTGTTGCTGCTGCTGTTTTATTTGCAATAGCTGAATAATATAGGATAGCAGAGTGCATTTACTTAGCTAATTAGAAAATCCTCCCAAAGTGTGTACTGGAAAGTATAGAAAAGAGTTTCTATCTAGTAGCAAGAGCAGAATGGAGTAGAGACACAGAGAAGGCTGAGGGATTATGGAAAAGAAGCACAGAGTGATTATCTTCAACCTTGAATAATTCTGGAATTCCAGGCCATATACACCTCTGAAACCAGTTTTCCCCAAGACACTGAGTTCGTAGGAAGTAGCCAGAGTTCTCTGCAACACAAAGAGCTCAACTCTGACTATTCCACAGCTGTCATACCTCCTTAGATTAGGGTTTCAGAGTATATTAGAAGCACGTAGAGTGGAGAAGGGGAAATGATGAGCCTTCCCCAGGATTCTCTGTATCTAAAGCAGATCAGGTCTGAGGGTAAATCCAATTCATATTTCTGAATGAGGCACTGGGAGTGGATGGTGGAACTACACTGCATCCATTTTCCTTAACACTATCTGGGCCTTTCCTTTTTCCTAAGATATGTAACCCACAGGAAATGGTTTCCATTTCCTGAGCCTTTCAAGTAATTATGAATCCATTGAGCCATTACCATATACCAAGAAAATCCTTAATCCACATAATTTAATCAGATTTCCTCAACAGTGAGACGGTACTATTTTTACCTCCATTATACATATGAGAGGACTGAGACTGACACTGTAAATTTTTTGCTTGAGGTCACACAGTTTCTTTAAACCCAGGTGTTCCATCTCCCCACTCCAGCCATCTTATGCTGGTTGTCTTCAGGAAGTAGAAGCAAGAACCAAAGTACCACCGCTGATTTTCTTTACCCTGACACCAAGATATAGGTCACTGAAAGAAACAAATACTTCAGAGGGAAAAAGAACATTTTTGTTTTACTTGCAGCAAGCATAAACAAACATGTTTTTCCTTATACAGGGTGTTTTTACTCTAGTACTAGGCTTCGTTATTATACCTTTCTTCCCTGGGATTCTCCCCTTCCTACACCCTTTTTTATTTTATAATTTTTTCTCCCTTCCCCCCAAAAAATCCAGGGCAACCTGATCTACTTATTTTACAAACATTTGGGTGCTTATTATGAGCAAGTTACTTATGTTTTGTAAACAGAAATTACTATATTTCAGTTGTGTTAAGATTTCTAGGGATTGGGTGAAAACAGCCATCCTCATACCCCGACATGGCACAGCTGCCCTGAGTTCTGAGCAAAAGAACTTTCTATTAAAACTGACTTAAAAGTCCATGAGTTCCATGCACTTCTGTTGGCCACATCACATTTGGGCAGTCCTCAAATGATCAGGCTGTGGTGACCATGTTCTAGCATACTCTATCACTGTTCTCACAACTCATTCTGTTCTCCCTTTCCATGGTGCACCCTGAAATATCTATCGGTTATAAACAACTTCTCTTACATTCTTAATCTCCTCCTTCCCATTGATTCTTTTCCTTCAGCTTATAAAATATAGACCTTTCCTTTCCCCACCAAAGTCTTCAAGCTACCATACTAAATTTTGCCTTCTGCTTTGAATTTCCCACATCCAGTCTCCACCAAACATCAGTCTGACTTCTCCTTCCATGAAACTGCCTATGCACTTTCGAATTTGCCATTCCACAGGTTCTTTCCATCTTGATCTTGACTTGTTACTTTATCAAGCCCCCATTTGTGATGTTCTCTCCTTCACTGGCTTTTGTGACATCCTTTCAGTTAGGTAGTTAGGTCTTTTTTTTTTTTCCTAGCTACTCTTTTTCATCTACTTCAGGGGTACCCTCTCCTCTATCCTTTACAAATGTTGGGGTTTACCATCCTTAGTTTTACCACTCTGCATGCTACATGTCCTCACTGGAGAATCTCACTCAGGTAGTATATATGGTTCTTCAACTTGTATTTGCATCCCAGACTCCTCTCCTACACTTCAGATAGCAGACATCTGCCTAGAGCGTATTTCCATTTTGATATCCCTCAAGGCCCTGAAGCTCAACATGTCACACATGAATTCAACTCCCCTTCTTGTCCTACAAACTTGCTCCCAATCCCATTGGCCCAACTCAGGGTACACACGACCATCACCTTTGTTGCTCAGTTTAGAAACCTGGAGTCTCTGCCCTTGTTATACTCAATGTCCTCCCTGCCTCCAGTATATCCGCCTCATCACTGCAAAAATAACCACTTCACATTTCCCTGCCCTCATCTCTTCCTTCTACTCCATCCCTTTCTTTCTTCCAAACTTTCAAACTGTTCAGTGCCCATGTAATTCATTGTTGAGCTTTTAAGGAATTCTATATTCTAGATACCAGGGCTGACACATACTACATGTGGTTTGCAAATTTCTTCCATTTGTAGCTTATGTTATTATAACAAATTCTTTCACACAGCAAGTCTCAAATTTTGATGAAGTCCCATTTGTCATGTTCTATGGGACCATACTTTTACTGTCAAGTCTAAGAACTGTTGCTTAGTCCTAGATCACACAGATTTTTCTTCCTACAAATTTTATAGTTTTATATTTAAATCCTTAATTCATTTTGAGTTAATTGTTGAATGAGGGGTGATTCTTAGGTCAGGGAGAGGAGTATTTGTTTTGTTTTTGCCAATGGATATCATTTGTTCCAGGATCATTTGAAGATTTTATTTCCTGCATTCAATTGTTTTTGTACCCTGTCAAAAATCAGTCGGGCGTATATGTGCGTATCTTTAGGAGGTCTCTATTCTGTTTCACTGATCCATGTGTTTATCCTCCCATGAAGACCCCTCCATTATAAACACAATCTCAATTACTATAGCTTTAAGTCTTGAAACCGGTAGACTGATTCCTTTCATTCCATTTCTCTTAAAATAGTATTCTGATTCTTTTGCCTTTCCGTATAAACTTTAGGATAATCTTACCTATAAAAAACTTATTGGGATTTTGGTATTATATTAAACCTGTGTGTGAATTCGGAGAATGAACATATTATGTTGGGTTTTCCAATCCATGAACTTCAGCTCTCCATTTATGTATGTCTTCCTTGGTTATTGGAATTTTGTAGTTTTTAGCATACAAGTCCTGTACATTTTCTGTAGATTTTCTTTTAGGTATATCATTTTTTTTTTCAGGTTTGGTTTTAACTAGCATTGCACTTTAAATTTCAGTCTCCCACCTGTTCGATGCTAGTACATAGAAAAAAAATTTATTCTTATATGTTTATGATTCGTAGTAAGCCATAGCTAGAATTGCACACAGGAAAGCCCTAACTGTTCATCTTTTGGAAAAGTCTTGGTCCAACTGGGCAAGAGCAGTCACACATAGGTTACATAAGTATGTAGCACAGTGAAAATCTTAGGAAATTGAACTTGGTTGGACATTAGGTTTGAATGGTGTGCTTATGCTTTATGTGGTAATAGTAGTTATGCTGAGGTGCTCTTGTGGCAGATAAAAAGGGTGGGTCCTTTTTTGGAGGGATACCTTGGAACTCAGGCTGCAATCACCCTATATTGAGTGCTTCCCCATGAGGAACAGAGGAGGGACATTGTATAAACGTACTCTTGGATACATGTTTTTAATACACATTTTTGTATTTTATATAAATCACAACACTGCAATCAAGACCTAAGATCGAGTCAGACACTTAACTGACTGAACCACTCAGGTGCCCTGATGTGTACTTTTAATAAATTTTATAAATTGAGCAATATATGTTTGTGTATGTATATATGTGTGTATATATATATATATTTAAAATGCTCAATAAAGCTCATCAGTTTGGGAAAAAACCTAAAATACAAATACATTCTTGCTTGTAAGCTGCTTTCTTTCAATTAGAACTTCCACAAATGCAGGACTAAATCTAGTCTCCCCATCTTCAGCACCTTAGAAGGGTCTATTCTTTTGTGAGTATTCCCAATTTGAGGAATCTCTCTTCTTTTTCACTGGATATCTTGATAAAACAAAATTTAAAAACCTACTCTAGGTTAACCATAGAATCATTGGTTAGGATGCTATTTCATTCTCAATATATGTAGTTTTCATCCATTTATTATTACAAATATGGCATATGTGAGGACTATCATGGCTAACAATCAAATCAATACTCAAAGAATATTTTTAAGAGTTACCTGTTTGATGTTTAAATTCTTACCTCATTCAGACATGACAAATGCTAAGTGCCAGAGATCTTCTATCATTCTTTCATTTCTGTTAACTCTGAATATTAACTTGATAAAAAAAATAAAATGTGAAATTGGCATATTACCTACTAGACTTATCACACAAAAACTAAATGCTGCATTGAACTTGGTACAAATTTGACTGCTATTCATTTCTAACTCCAAATTGCAGACATCTCTAAGTATTTCTTCCTAACATCAACTTCTAGTAAAAAGTGATGATCATTAAGTCTTAAGTCATAGACATTACTTTTTTAAGAATGGTATGGTAACAACCCTGAAATTTTTTATTTAAATGAGATCTTTGGAATAAGTAACATTTTAACATTAAGTGTTTCAAAAATGTGGGAGATTTTAAAAGCTTACTTTGCGTTTAACTTGAACTCTATCCTCCTTGAAGTCAGAAGTCTTTTCATTAACTCCATTTCCTAAATTCAAAATCCTCAAAACAAATACTTTGCATACTCATTTTATATAATCAGAATCGTGATTCTCATAGCACAGAACACAAAGTGTATTGTTCCGTACTTCAATAACACTTCCTAGGTTTTAAAAAGGTGAATCAAAGACTGGCAAGAAAACACCACAACACTGCAAACCCTCAGATACTGGAATTAATGTCATACAATGTAGTGGATTAGATAAATATTAGATAAAACATCACCATTACATAAATAGCCCAGGAAAAATGTTCATGGTTTGCAAGGGATTTTCTTCTTCCCAAGAAAATGGATTATCTTTTCAATTTAAATTTTTTTTTTTTTTTTTTTGCTTAGGACATAGAAGGAAAATCTATGGAACCCACTGTCTTCCCATTTCTATATAATTTCCTTCTTTCAGTCCATTTCATGCTTTATATTTCAGAAACAAATGTTCATGAATTTCATGGGGAAAACAAATTGTTTTCCTGAAGAAAAGCAGTTTGGAGTTGAAATAAAAAAAAATATGCGGAGTTTGTCATTGCTATAAATTATGTGGTCTTTGTGTATTCTTCTAGTGCTTGTGATATTGAGAAATGGAAATTCCAGTCTTGATTCTGCCATTTATTTTATCTTATTTAATAAATGTAAAGATTATTTGTCCTTTCAATACAGACTAGATATGAGACTATAAAAAATTTTTGGTATGGTATACAAAATCCTGGCAACAACATACTGTGGAAAATACTAATAGTGTCACTACTGCATCAGAGTTGAACTACTCTATCAAGCATAATTTAGTTCCTGTTAAAATATGAGTATAAATTCGGTTTTAACACACGCAAAAAACTGAATTTATGCTGCTCTCCAAAGCTAAACTGTGGAAGTACCTACATGTTTATACATCTCTGCTTTGTAAAAGATCAAACTGAAAACATAACGTGAGTTTTAAAAACAAGTATACTTTAACCCAGTAGTTTTGAGAATATATCTTGCAAGAATAATCAAAGATATTAAAGGGTACATCATCATGTATATTAAAATAAAAAACGGACAGGCAGGCCCTACACACCCAAAATAAGGATTCATCTACAACTGGAGGGGCTTTAAAAAATGGTATGAATCTATCATAAATGAAAAAAGACCACTAAACAGTATACATTATATAACCCCATTTTTAAATGTTCTGATCATTTATAAATAACAGGCTTTCTATCATGCTTTTTAACTTCTAGCTTTCTATATAGTAAGATGTTACATGTGATTTAAAAAAAATTTTTTTAAAGACCAAAGTCATACTTCATGCAGAAATATTTTTTTCAAGTTAAGTGAAGGTTGATAACATGCTCAATCTGCAAATATTCCACAGGGCTGGATATGTAAAGTATGTTTTAAAAATAATTTTACCCAGTACATCATTAACCAAAGTCCTCCACTATTTCATAAGCAGCTTTAACTAGATTTGTATCAAGACTTGTGCACTTTGAAATGATAATGTATTTTCTTGTAGAAGCAGTGTCACGTGGAAGACAGGTTATTACCAAGCTTATTTAAACCCACGTTATAGATGACAGAAGGTTTTTCTGCAATGAAAACAAAAAAAAAAATTGCAATATTTATCAATCAGTGAAACTGAACATGAAATGAGCATGCTGAACATTGAAAAAGCAGGTCAAATCAGGAAAACACTGAGATGAAAACTGAAAATTATAGAGGGAAGTTCTAGAAACTTTCAATGGCTTTGGAGGTTGACAGCATAAGCACTTTACAAAATTTCATTTCAGAATATGTCAGTCTTTGACATCACAGTAGTTATATTTATTACTCATGATAGATAAGGAGAAACTTTCTGGCCCCCAAATAGAATAAAGAGAAATTCTAGCAGTAGAGAGGCAGGAATTAAGGAGAAAAAGGGTATGGAGGATTTGTATGTGTGTTAGAAAAGGAGTCACTAGGCCAATAACAAATTGGTACCAAAGGTGACTTAGAACAATTTAAAGCAGGAATGGAGGGTAGAGAGGAGGACAGGCGATGTGGAGCCCCTTGTACGTGTGTGTGTGTGTGTGTGTGTGTGTGTATAAATATTTTCAAAATTCTCAACTTGCAATACCTGACGGCTGCAAATTTTTCTTTCTATTCCATATTAATATAACTGATGCAAGATGCAGGACAATTTTAAAAAGTTAACAACTGTTTTTAGTAAGACTATTTTATTTAAAAATTTTTCAAAATATAAAAATAATAAACATTATGGATATTTAACAAACAAAACAACATAATTCAACTATAAATAATAAAAATGTTGACAACCCCACATAAACATGTAATACTATAAACATTCTAAGCATACAAGAGTAGTTTTCTAGTTCAAGTTTTACCTTTTTCAAGTTTTATTATCACTTTGAAAAATAACCAAAGAAAAAGCTGCTACAGCTTAACCAATTACTTTCGCTCCACTCAAAGAGCAGGGAATTTTTTCCCCATGCCAACACACATTCGTGAAATGGGATACTTATGGGCACAGGTATTAAAAACTGGAACAATCCAGTCTCCAGACAAGAAAAGACTCCTTTGGTGTTTTTAGGTTCAACAATCCACAGAAATTGAGTAAAACTAAACCATTTATTAAAGGAAATCTTGTGCCAGATAACATGTTCTGAAGTAATATCACATCCAAAACATATTCAGGATTCTGAGAATCAAAAGTAAACATCTATGAATGCTTTGTTGATACTTAAAAACTGTATCTTAAGAACATTCACTAAGGTGCTGGAATGAAGTCTTCTAGATGTAGAAAACAATCTACACATCAACGCAACACTTGTATAATGTAAATAATACATCCCTTTACAACTCATCAAATGTTTCATTAATATGTCAGAATTACCCTGCCGCCTCCTGTTCAGTTAAAGACAGATGGGAATTTGAAGCAGAGCAGGATTACACCGTATTTTTAGGACTACAAAAGTTTTCCACTTGAAATTTGGGATAACTGAGCCATGCTGAATGTTTTTTTTTTTTTTTTTAAATTCTAGCCAGATTGAAGTTCCTCTTATCAAAAGAGCTAATGACAAACTGAAGAAACTACTTTCTTTTTTGGAAGCTGGGCACAAATAAGTGTACTGTAATTCTGTATCATATTTTTAAATTCTAATGGGCTGGGCTCTTTACCTGACTTACCACAGACCACTTTATAATTATGCTGCTAGATTAGAATAAGTCACAAGTGATCATACATTAAAGCCTAGCGAAGTCTAGATAACAGGTTCAAAAATGATATTGAAAGGTTTTTTAGCACCAATAACTTTTTCCTAAGACACTTGAGGGGCTGCATCACTTTAAAGTATTATCTTGTAAACAAGACCAAAAATATTCAGTTGATCTGTATTTTGAGCATAAATATTTATAAACTCTATTTAAAAAAAACAAATATAGCATGACTAGAGCTGCTAATAGTGTAAAATCTAAGTATATTGAAAAATATAAAGATATATAAAAGGCTTCCATAATGCAATCATGCAGAGGTAAACCACTTCATTCAATTCCACAAAAGTGATTCTGTACAGTTATCTACACATAGCTCCATGAGAATTCTATTCAGGAAAACAAAATAATGAAAATCCTTATCTTTAATTAATAAACACATAGGAATTTAAATATGTAACTGACCTATTGGCTCTCACAGAAATTTTCAAAAAGCACAATGATCTTGCTGAGAGTCAAATCATCTCGACTTCTGATTCCCAATGGCATGTTTAATTTTGCTTTGCTTTATTTTGTCTTTTAATTTAAAAGCAAGGGAAAGAAAAAGAAAGATGACAAAGTAATGTTGAGGGTGCTGGTATGTGGTCCAAGAACCAATCAAAACTGTTAACAAGTATGGTCTCTTCAGTCTATGTTCTTTGGGTTTCTAACCTAGCAAGTAAGTCACTACCATCAGGGAAGAGCATCTTCTTTCCTTGAAAAGAAAAAATACTGAACTAATTTGGGAAAGTATCTTTGAACTCCTTGTGGCGATATGCTAGTTTGAAAATATGAACTAAAACAAAAGTCTAATTTTAAAAATGTCCTGTATGCTACTAGGTCATAATTATATTAGAAGACCTTCCGAAATATATGTACTTTGCCTTTAAATACAAACCTAATATTAACAAAGCAATTATCAACTTATGTGGATCAAAATAATTTACATTATGATTGATGTGTTCATTCTTTTTATTTTTCATGAAGACAAGTGCACTGCACACTCAAGAAAAGTGTTTGCAGAACAGTCAACTGCGCAAAAAAAAAAGTGAATATATGAGCATGGCTTAAAGAAACTAAAAAAACAAGGGTGAATAGAATCAAGTATAATTTGGGTTTTTCTAATAAAGTATAACTTTCAAACTTCTCAAATGCCTCATGAGAATCTATGAAGGAATACTCGAATTAATTTTCTGAAAGCTTTATATGATGCTCATTATAAAAAAGGTATTTGGGGTGAATATTTAGGATCAGATTTAATCACACTCTTTATAAATAATTCTAACCCATATTGCTTATAAATATTATGAACATACACCTTTTAAACGTTAGACACACAACACAATTTCCCCTTGCTTTTAAGATTGTCTTTGATGTCTTGATTGCAAGTGAGGAAAATATGGAAAACCTGTGTAAATTAGACATTTAATAGATAGTTCTCAATATTTATAATCCACAGATCATCCTGTATTACTTGAAAAGAAAATTATTCTCCTTGTTGGCTTTGAAGAGCTAAGAAACTTTTTAAAAAAATTATTTGGATAAGTGGCCTTGGCAACAATTTCAGTTAAGTATATTTAGAAGAAATAGGCAAGTTATTACGGTATATAAAAAAGTATTTTAGCATCTGTTCAGAATTATTTAAGTGACTATCCTAACCCCAGAAATGTATCCTAAAACCCGGAAAAATTAAAAACAGACTGATGCTTAACTTTTTAATCATTTTCTTCATTCTAAATTGTTCATGCTAATGAACACAATATCATGGCTTTACAGATTTCCTAGACACAATTTTCAACTTGGCTGAGACTGAACTTATCTCATTATTAGGAAGCCAAGAGGTCTTTTTCCTTATTAGTGTTTAAAAACTAAATGGCTATAAAGTAAGGGGAGAAGACGTTTAAGAGCAAGGTCAGACAAAGCACACACTCAGACATACTTCTGGACTCAGATGTAGCAATTAGAGAACTGCGAAAAGACAAAATGCGAATTATAGTACATGTAAACATCTATTCAAATTGATAAAGAGCAAACATAAAATGATAGGATGATATTATAACAGTCGTCTCCAGACAGGAACAGGTCTTGTTGTTGTAGTCACAAAGCTAAATTCAGGCAATGATGATCTCTCTCTGCTGGAAAAAGAGAAGACTATTAAAAAAAACTTTGAAAATTGTAAATAAATCTAAAAACTGAATCACACCATAAATTGATCTCCAACTTTTCTAAACATTAAGAAAAAATCTATTTGAGAAAGGAATCAAAATCAAAGTTGCAGACAAATTTCACAAAGAGTCAGCTTTGGGTTAAATGATTTTAACAAAACCTCTCTGCATCATGCTTCCTCCTTAAAACATTTAGCCAAAGATCACAGCGCTACAACACAGCCATGATCTATAACTTCTGCTCAGGAAGTACAGTAACTGACAAGATAGTCAATTGTTAAAGAAGTGTGGGTAGGCAAAGTAACTTTAAGAAATCACAAATTCCAAGATAGAGTATATAGAAACAAAAGCAAGAACAATTTTCTTAAATTTCCCAATGATTTCAAAGTAATTGTGAGGTGTATCTAATTTCCTTAAACTCTGTATGATAACCGTTTCATTCTTTAATTGCACTACAGGACATAAAATTCTGTACTAAGCACAATGATTAAACAACCAAAAATAAAAAGGAACACATCAGAATGAGACAGTGCTTCATATACAAAGGGAGACTAACTGGATGATAGGAAGTTAGTGGATGGATGAAATAAAGTAATAGGGAGGGAGGAATCAGGAACAATAATAAATTGATACCAAAAAAAGTAAAACAAATAAGTGCTTTCAATACACTATGTACTGAATACACATTACTGTTAAACTGCAAGAAAGTTATTTACCAAACTCAGAATTTTTCTACTAACCAAGTATGATGTTTTCATTAGAAAATAGTGAGAATGGCAGTCATTTCACCAAGATTTCTTTTTTTCTCAAAACTTTTAGGTAGCTAATTTGGAAGATAATCTTTTGTCATCTGATAAGTATATAATGATCAGAGAGAGAGAGAGAGAGAGAAAACAACAAAAAAAATGCTACTCTCCTCTAAAAGCCTGTATACATACCTGAGAGCAACTAGCCAGTTCAAGAAGTTAACAAGAACAGGGTAGTTCCCGAGATCTGGGAAAAGGAAATTTTCTCTCTGCCTTACAAACATCATTCACTGATGACTTAATCCTAAATTTTTGTTTTTATTTATAGGGCTTTAGAAGAATAAAAGCCCTGAGAGAAAAGACCAAAAAGTGAACTAATTAACTAGAATTCCATGCAGGACATTTTTGTTTTTTTAAAAGATTCAAAGATTTTTGTGTAAGGTAAGAAAAAAAGCTTGTAAATATTTCTACAAATTCTAGGACGACTAAAACTAATATTCTACAACTGGTTCATTTCATGTGTAAGGGGAAGAAAATATAGATCGGTAAAGTTTGTGTAACACTCTAAAATAACCATTGATATTTCAACATACCAAACAAGCAAATGGTTTGCTTTCTTATGTAACCCTTAGAGCCAATGATTAGTGTCCCAAGTTGAAGATTGGACATACAGTCTCCATAAAACAGTTCTCGTCACAGGAAATTTCCTACAATTAAGCTCAGCCATACTTTTCTGCAGGTAATCAGCCTAAACCACTGAAGTTTTGTTGTCTTTATGGTAAACTATTGGTTGATACACTTGATTGTATTACAATAGAACAAGAGCTATGGAATACTCTCCCATTCCTGTAACATGATTTCATTAAATAGTTGGGCATCAATTAAATACTAAAATTAATTTTTTTAAATCTCACAATTATTCAATAACATTTAAACAACACTGCTTAAGACATAAAATATTGAGTGAAATATATAAAATGACAACTCAACCATCCCTTGAGGTAATCCTAATCAATCTTTTAACCAGTAATATATAATTTCTCTTTCTTTTTTTTTGTTAAGTAGCAGCTACCTACACTGTTCTGAATCCTTTTTTCACTTCAAACTCAGCCCAGATCTGTACTAAAGCAAAGAACTTGTTGGGAGAATTGTAGAATTAAATATATGTTTCAAGTTTTAGGTAGCATATCGTTAACAGAAAAGAGTTTTAGACTTCGTTTAGTTTAGAAGCAAAAGGAAAGTTGTAAGCAGAAGTCTACCAAGTCTAGTGAATAGGGAAGTTGAGCTATACTTTAGAAGTTAAATGAATTTTGTGCCAGCAAAAGCAAGCATTTGGGAACACTATACACAAAACTGTACTGAGACACATTTATACAGACTATCATAACCAAATCTAAGTTGTTTCCATTGATAAGATGACAGAAACAACAATACCATCAACAGGTAGGGGGAACTGGCACAGATACATTAAAGTGTTTTATACTGAATATACTACCAAGGAAACTACAGTGTGAAAGGGACCTTAAGATCATCTAGTCCAAGCCCTTTCATTTTACAGACAAGGAAACGCCCCTGGATAAGCTGAGAGACTTGTCGAAGGCCAGAGTCAGTTGCAGAGCTGGAACCAAAAGCTAAATCGCTTAACTCTTATCTGGTACCTCCACACTAGGTCATCTTTGGATATAAAAAAAATTAGTGGGATGGACTAGATTGGTGGCTCTTGGAATTTCTTTCACACAGACAGAAACCAAAGGCTAGTTTACTCCTGAAACAGACTACAACATTTAATACTCCAAATTATTAATGTCTTAACTGTTGTGGAAATTCCATTAAGACTATATGTATATTCCTCCATCAGTATTTTTAACCCCACTGTTGCAATACGTAACTGTTAAACTGTTTAGCAAAATGGTCTCAATAACTGAGAAGACCTTCAAGAGAGATTTGAAAAATTGATAAGAATTAACAAGGGAGGTAATTGTCACTCCATTATTGGAGATTTAAATATGCATTCATTCATTAATTCACCCAATAAACATCTGAGTGCCCATTAGGAGCCAGGCTTTGTGATAGTCACTAGAGATAAAAAGATGAATAAGACATGGTCCCCTTCCTAGAGGAGCTTGTAATTTAGTGGGGAAGACAGACATATAAACCAGATAAATTATATTACAACATAAGTACTATAACAGAGATATGAACAAAGTGCTGTTTAGAAGGGAGGGTCAATGTATGAACTGGCTAATGACCAAGTTGTCTACCAATTTTGTGCAAGAACTACCATATTTACTACAAACACAATCTCATGCTCAATCAATATTTAGGAAGGAGTAGCAATGTAGAGTTTAAAAAAAAAAAAAAAGTTGGCACCCAAATCAGAATGCCTGCATTCAAATCTAGTCCTTTCACTCACTAGTTGTGACTTTGGGAAGTCACTCCATCTCTATTAGCCTAAGTTTCCTTATCTGTAAAATGGGAATTAGCAACTACTTCAAAGGGATACCTTGAGTTTAAAATCAGAACACATGAAAGTACATGCATAGTATTTATAAGCATATTCATTAATTTCAAAAATCCAGTAGCAATTAAGTACTAATATTTACAGTTAAAATCATCTTAATGATAATAAAAACGTAACTGTGAACCTAATGAATGTTAATATTTACTCCTCATTCTTTGGAACGAAACTGAAACACACTTGTTTTCTGATTCATTCAAAGCAACATGGCTTAAAACATTTTAATTTTAGGTTACTAGAGAATTTAAGACTAGGGAAACTGATAAGCTATTTATGGATTTAAATAAGTAGGTAATTTCAGTTACATTATAAGGGAATTTTATAATAATTTCTAAAAATCAGGCTAAAATTTACTAGTCAAATTATAAAGCCAAAAATCAGCATGGAGATTTAACTGGCCTTTGAAAGATTTTCTTTCTTTATAATACCTGTTTGGTGTAAAGAGAAGAAACGTGAGCCTCTGCCAATTTGGCACCTTTCACGACTACTAAAAAGAAAAGAAAACAAACTTACCTAATGAATCAGAATAGCACATAGTCAACATACAAGAGACTACATAAAAATATTATCACAGATCTAAGTAAAGAAGTTTTTGAGTAAAGTCACTATTTTGACAAAAGAAATCGATTTTGAAATTTTAAATATTAAGACATGTACCAAATGTAAGCCAAAACATTCCTATGAAATAGTATTACCATCAAGAACATACATACAACTTTAACCCTAAGTGTGGGAGGAAAAGAATAAAAGAGGAACAGCATCGATTAGTTATCCCACTGACAGAGGATTATGGTGTTGGAATTACAGTTTGTGACTGTGAGGACCCCAGTATGGGAAGAAAGTGATTTTTTTTTAATGTGACACTGAATATAATCACTATAATCTCAGGAGGGGAAGAAACACTTGCAACTGAAATGATAAATTTTGAAAGGTAATTATGTAATCTCCCATCCCCTCATTCTACAAAGAATGCATTTATTTCCTGAAATTGCTGTATCAACTTTCAACGATCATGTTCATTTGCCAGAGAAATCCACTTAAAAATCACAATACTGTTGCAAATGTCAAAGATTTTTATACAAGTATAGGAAATGCACACTTAAAATTATCAGACTGGAACACTTACCAAACAGTGTTTTCCTAAAGTAGTATCTATAGTACATTTCTTTATTCATACATCTTCAAATGGTCAAGTTTTCTTTCATACATCCAAAATGTAATGTGATGTTTTCTTATTCACCAAATGTTAGCTCTACTTGAAGTCTGGTTCCAAACTAATCAGCCTGCTTTTAAATTTTAAGACATCTGTTGAAAATTTATAGGATCAAACCAAACTGAAGTGGTATAAATTTTTAACATTGGATTGTACATTATTGTAAAGGTACCAGTAACCATTATTAATAAATTAGTGATTATAGCTCCTTTTGTGATAATTGGGGGAAAGGGTAGATCACCATCTGGAATGGTCTATTTATTTTAATTTTTTTTTTTTTTTTTTTTTTTTTTTTTTTTTTTTTTTTTTAAAATCAAGGAACATGGTCTTGGTCTTTGTGGGGTTTTTTTGTCATTGTTTTTTTTTTTTCTTTTCTTTTCAAGAGACCATTCCACTTTATTTTTAACATCTGAATGCATAAGGACTCATATGCAAAGCAGTCGTACACCGTTATTAAAACCCATATGGTAAAATACATACACAAGTCCAACAAAAGGCTAATACATAGTAAAGCCTAAGCATACTACTATGTAATATTATGAATACATAACTTGGAGACTTTAGTTAGAGTACTATGTTATCTATTCATTTTTGAAAACATTCATTAAGATTTTAAATGCAAATTCATTCCTTATTTGGAGTAAAACAAAATCCTCTAAGTTATAACAAGTATTGGTCGTAAGGTTTTAGACCTATTCATTAAATTACAAAGAACCCAAAGAATTCCGTAATGTTCAGTAGAAGTATGTAATAAAAACATTGCATATGTTTCTAGTGTGATGTCTTTAGCAATTGTTTACTGAAATAAAATGCAAACATCAATCTTTCAAAATACAGGGTCAGAAGGTAGTTTTCTTCTCTTCTATTTGTGAAATCCATCTTCATCACATTTTACAAAAAAAATTGTTTTTACAAATATGTAAAAGTACATTAGATAATACTAATGAAACACAGGTAGAGTTCTAGCATATGCAGATCAATGATCAGTCAAATCATCTTCTCCAAGAACGAGATTCATTGTCCTCTTCTTCTTCATCATCATCTTGAAGTAATGAGTCATCCACCAAAGACTCTTCCTGAAACTTTAGGTTAAAATGCATTTAGGAATTTACCCAAAAAAAAAAGAAAAGAAAAAAGGTGACACTTTTAAATACTGATTTCTCTCAAAAGAGGCGAATACAAAAGGTATTTCTATAGCTACAATATTCAAGAACAAAGAAAAGCAACCTTTATCCACTCAGTGGTTTCTCTACAATATCTATTCTATGGTTTATATCGAACAGGCACTAAAAAAATATCCAAGTAAGCCTTTTACATGCCATTTCTCCTACCTCACTTGATCAAATTATGCCATCTTCTACACCTACAAAACAGTGCTCAATACCTTTAGTTTTTAAAAAAAGAAAACATCAATAAGTCTTCTCTGACTTACCCTGTCTAACCCTGGACACTAAATCAACCAATAACTTGTAGAAACATCTATCAAGATTTATAGATTTATATTTTTTTCTGCTATATGAAACAAACATTTCTTTTATAGCATTCCTTGCTTTTCCCCATTCCCTTCATAAAAGCTTCTCAGACTGCTTTTCAAACTTTTCAAAATACCTAATACCAGGAGCTCTCCTGCTTTTCTCCCCATTCAATTCAAACTCATGGAAGGACAAAGGTATAATCTAAAATATAAAATGACAAATCATGTATATGAGTTTCAAAATACACATTTTATTCTTGCATTTGACTATGGATATGTATAACAGCCTCGAATGCTCTTCAAACAAAATGAAGTGCCATTAAGAAAATCTAACAAAGGTAAAACATGGAATCGTTTCCCCACCTTACCTTTATTAACCTCAACTTTTTCCTACAGCTTATTTCATGATCAAACAAAATAGAGTTATTTTTATGTTTATGATTTCAAAGGGCTCTCCCACTTCATTGTTCTTTATGTTCACACCTCTCAGCCATCATACTAATTGTTGTACCCAAGAAAAATGGACTGTCCAACACCTATTCCCCTTCCACAACTAAAATGCCTCTCTCAACTCTATTCCCAGTCCCAGCTCTTGGTTATCGAAAGCCTTTAACACTTAGGGTTCAGCTCTACTGTCACCACCTTCTTCAAGACTCTTTTGGTCAGAAATAATCATTCCTTCCCCTGGGTTCCCACAGCGTATTGTTCAGATCTCTTATTGAGCGTATCACTCTGCCTTTCATTATAATTAGTTTCTTATGTGTCTGTCACCACCCCCCTTTCCAATTAAAGCTCCTTGATGATAGGGACCGTGTCTTATTCATTTTTGTGCCTATCACAGTATCTACCATATAGAAGGCATTCACTCTAATGAACTAAAACGGTATGAATTAAAATAAAGGAAACCTGAAATGTTAATAAAGCAAATAAGGAGGAGATATACTCTAAAACTTAAAATATTACAAGATTTCCTGTGGATAAAAGTCTAAAGAATAATTATTGTTTTCTAAGAGTAAATGAAAACTGAGTATATATATGATTTTCTTTCTTTCTTTCTTTCCTTGGATTAGTAATCCATAGTTCTCATTAATCCAGAAAATTTAAAGTTGGTCTGCATTTATCTGACATCCCCTGCCTGGAATATGGCTCAGGAATAAAAGTTTTATGTTAAAATCACAGCCATAAAATCATATTTCATATAAAAATGTGAACATTTAAGGGCCAACACAAATTAAAAAAAAAAAAAACATACTTCCTCTTCATCAGGTTCAACTTCTTCAGTTTCAACAGCTGAAATATTAGTTATTGGTTTATTCCATGCCAGTTTTAGATCCTGCCCTTTGAAACGAGCTCCATGAACTGCAGCCTAAAATAATTAAGAACATTAGAATGCAGAATATTAATAATTTCTAAACAATGAAATGTTATAGTATCTAATATTTAAATTAGTAAAACAAAAGTGAAGATACCTATCCATTTACTTTGTGGTTATTTCTCCATTTACTATTTATTACTATAATTTATAATTAAATTTTTATGGTTATTTACTTCTAAAATCAGCTTTGTGTGTGGAAATAACTTTAAAAAGAAAATGAGAACACTTTCTCATGCTTGAGCAGAGCTATTCTACAAATGGCCAGTATCTGACTATAACTATGTCTACATGTTTACAATACAATGATAATGGCTATTAAAGGCAACAATCTCAAGACATTTCAAGATCCTGGCTGTAGATTCTGAACTGAAGTCCAAATTAGGATCAGCAGGCTAAATGTACTTTATTGTATTTTAATTCTTGTTAATTTATGAACGACATAAACTAGAAACCTTTAACAGATATAAGACTACTTCTGCATGCATAAAGTATCACATTATTTTAAAATTACATCAATAAGGTATCACATTATCTTTAAATATATGATGTTCGACATGTATCACTCTTACAAAACCTAAGTATCTCCATGAAGAAAAAAACCCCTGAATGTTTCTACTGAAACTAAAGTATGTCCTACAAAGCTTTCAGAACTATGTAAGATAAAAGTCAAACTTAGTATTTGCTAAATTAAGTGATTAGGAAATCGTGCATTCAAATTAAAATAACATGAACAAATATAAACATATGAACATACCAGTATAACTCGCAGTCATGAAAGATTTATAGTACAACCTCATAGTATAATGTGAAATCCAAAAATAATTCCATGTTCAACAACACCTAACCATGAGTTGTGTGATATTTAAGTCTCCAGGTATAAATTTTAAATCTCCACATATAAATCTATTATAAATTTAAAAGATTTCATACCTATTACAAAATGCAGCTCAGGAGTTTTTAGTCCATGGCCTCACCACAATGTCATATAACTAAAAAAATTTTTAAGTACTTATATATGATATTTAAGTTTAGAAACAACTTGTAATTTTTTAAAGCTAAAACTGTTACATAAAAATATATTACTATAAGAAATTCCAATAGTGCCATGCAAAATGTCTACTCATAAAGCTCTATTCATCCAGTTAAAAAAGGCCAAAAATTTTACCAACTTTCTATAAGTTCCTAAACATTTCTGATGACCTAATACTGTAAATCTCTGTATTTAGTACATATATCTTCAAATTTATAAGGTGAGTCTACAGCCCTCTAAAGTTTTTTAACATTTTATAGGATGATTTCAAAGCTAGGTGTATTTAACATTTTATCAACATTCGCCATTAGAAATTTTTGACTATCTGGCTATATAAATTTGAGATAATGGAGCTCTTCCTTTTTAAATATACAAATTTATTTTAAGTAATTTGCAACATAAAATCTTTAATGTTTAAAAAATTCTATAATCTGGGACATCTGGGTGGCTCAGTTGGTTAAGCGGCTGCCTGCAGCTCAGGTCATGATCCCAGTGTCCTGGGATCGAGTCCCGCATTGGGCTCCTTGCTTGGCAGGAAGCCTGCTTCTCCCTCTGCCTCTGCCTGCCACGCTGTCTGCCTGTGCTCGCTCGCGCGCTCTCTCTCTCTCTGACAAATAAATAAATAAATAAATAAATCTTTTTTAAAAAAAAATTCTATAATCTACCCATTTTATTTTTTTTAAAGATTTTATTTATTTATTTATTTGACAGAGATCACAAGTAGGCAGAGAGGCAGGCAGAGAGAGAGAGAGAGAGAGAGAAGCAGGCTCCCTGCTGAGCAGAGAGCCCGATGTGGGACTCGATCCCAGGACCCTGAGATCATGACCTGAGCTGAAAGCAGCGGCTTAACCCACTGAGCTACCCAGGCACCCCCCATTTTATTTTTTTAAAAATTCCAAAATTTCTGGTTACATAATGTAAAATATCATAATCCATGACTGTCCTATCCTGAAGAGATAACCACACTATTCTATGAAGAGTTTGGAAAAAAGTCCTGCAACCCACTAAAAAAAGTCCTATGCACTTATGAAGAGTGTTCGTGTATATACATATATAGGATATGTACACGGGAACATACTTTACTGGTCTCACACTTCTTTCTTATATTATTAATTCAATTATTTCACAGACCCTTTCCATAGCCATACCAATAGATTTTTCACTTTTCTTGAATGGCTACTTACATACACACACACCTACACCATATTTAAACTAATTTCTTGAATGGAACTTTGTCCTATTTGTTTGGCAAAATATTCTTTTTCTCAACTGGATCTTGATTTTACAATTACAATGGATGTTTTTACTAAAGGGAAAGGGGCTGCTGCTGTTCTTTTTGTCATAAATTTAAATAAGTTTAAATTTTCATGTACTGTAATTTATCAGTGTTTACCTTTATGGCTTCCAGATTGTGCCAGTCCGTTAAAAAGCCCCCGCCACACTAAAATTACTTTTAGGAATCCCCTAGCTTTTTACTAGTCATATGTACAGAAAAAAGAAAAAACTTTTATGCACCTTTATTTTGATACCAAAAATAAAGGCATAATGTATAATTTTTTCCTAATAGCCAAATGTCATAACATTATTTTCAGATTACTCAGTAAATTTAAATTTCCTGATTTAAATAAAATATCTCCTTGTAATCCTCTACAATTCTTCCATACATTCAGGTCTTTTTCTGGACTATTTTATTGTCTGTCTACCCATACCATTTCTATATTAATTATTTCACAATGAATTTGGTATCACTCTTCATCTTTTTCAGAATATTCTTAGTTATTCTGACATTATTTTGTCCTTATGCTCTCTGGAATATTTTGTCCAAGTCCAGTATCACACTGTCTTACTATTGCTTAATAGTATAATATCAACTCGAGCAATGCTTTTCAATACTGTGGCAGTCACTTCAAGAGTTCTGCAACCATTTTATTAAAATGTACATTTAAAAATGAACTTTGTAACTACTTATAAAATGTTAACAAAAACATGTTTAAATGTATTCTACAGGATGCTTATTTGAACAAGGTGGTAGTGATTATAAAGGTGGAAGTGGGGCTAACTGTAAAAATATACAAAATAAAGAAAAGTAGGGAAAATAACTCCAGAAGAAGATAAAATTAAATTTGCTCATCTTAATGAAAATGGTTGATAATTTCAATGAAAAACCACCAAAGTACCAAAATAAAGCCAAAAAAGAAAAAAAAAAAAAAGGGACTCCTGGATGTCTCAGTTGGTTGAGTATCTGCCTTTGGCTCAGGTCATGATCCCAGGGTTCTGAAACCAAGTCCCGCATCCACTGGCCTCCTTGCTCAGCGGGGAGCCTACTTCTCCCACTGCCTGCTGCTCCCCCTGCTTGTGCTCACTCTCCCTCTCCCCTTCTGACAAATAAATTAAATCTTTTTAAAAAAGCAATAAATAAATCTTTTTACAGAAAAGAAAAAGGTTTTAAAAAGATACTTGGGTCTAAAATCAGTTGAAGCTGATATATCCACAGATAAACTCTATTAAACATTTAAGAAAATGTATCTCCAATGCTACTTAAAATTAACTCAGCACAAAGAAAGATGGAAAACTTTTCAGTGACTTTTTATAAAGCCTAGTATTGATACCTGATGTAAGTAACACCCCTCCAGTCTACAAACAAATCTTACTTCCGAAGACTGAATTAAAACTACAAATAAATGCAAGAATAAAACCTTATCATCTGCGACAACATTATGAATCTGGAGGGTTATTGTGCTAAGTGAAATAAGTCAGAGAAAGACAAATACTGTGTGATTTCACTTATATGCAGGATATAAAAAACAAAGCAAACACTCTTAAATACAGAGAACAGACTGGTGGTTGCCAGAGGGGAGAAGGATAGGGGAATGGGCAAAATTACCTACAGAGGATTAAGAGGTACAACCTTTGGTTAAAAAATAAGTCAGTCACATGGATCAAGAGTATAATATAGGAAATATAATCAGTAATATTGTAATAATGTTATATGGTGACAGATGGTGACTACACTTATCATGGTGAGAAATGAGTAAGAGAACTGCCAAATCACTATGCTGTACACCTGAAACTAATATAACATGCTATCAACTATACATCAATAAAGTCTCTTAGAAGTAAAAATAAATAAAAAATTTTTTAAAAAAAGGAAGACTTCAGACTTCAGTGATTTATCAAAGAAAAATACAGTACCAAGGGGATCTGTACCAGAAGCAAATGGTTAGTCAATCTCAGGAAACAATATAAATAGATGAGGGGGAAAAACCCTCATATTTCTATAAATACATAAAAATTATGATAAAATCTCTTTCCGATCAAAACCCCAAATCACTACAGCTTCCAAAAAACAGGAATCATTTGTATTCTATCTTAATCTAAAAAGCTAACCTCATATATAATACTAAAATTATTATAAATGTTTTCATTCATTTCATGAGCAAGACAATGAATGGAATGTCATGAGTGGAGACACAATTACTATTACTGTTTTTTAATATTTTTCTAAAGGTACCAATAAGTAACAGAAAGTAAGAAGTTATAAACATTAAGGATGGATATGGTTACCTGAAAAACCAAGGACAACAAAACTAAAAAACTATCAAAAAGATAATTTGGTAAGATGGCAGCTACATATTTAAGAACAGACAAATGATTTTTCTACATAAAGAAGACCTCATTTAAAATAACTAGAAGTTAAATAACTGGGGGAAAACTAATATATTTATTTATGTAAAAAATTAAATGTATTTGTTATATATATTTCACATTTCATACTTTGTTACTATATTATATACTTATATGTTATATATTATATAATCTGCAGCATATGTATATTACCTATATCGATTTTACATATATAAATAAAATCTATATAAAGAAAACTTCTAAATGCTGTTAGAGAATAAAGGATTGAAATACAATGATGTTACAGAGGAATATTTGTATCACAAAGACGTTAAATCTCCCATAAATTATTCTACCTTTTTAGAACCTGGTAAGCTTATATAAAAAAATAAACATATAATATCTATGAGGAGGATGCTTAAAATGAGTTAATAGGTGAGCACAGTAAGAGGGAATCCAAACAATAACCCTGACAAACTATTAAAATATAAAGTTTAGCTTAATTAAAGCAGTGCAGAAGAGGCACATGAAAAGAAAACTGATCAATGGAAGAGAATGAATCCCGAACATAATCCAATAAACATGGAAAATTTTTACATACTAAGGGTAGTTCACCTAAGTTTGGGAAACTAGCTTTTACTCAGTAAACTCAAGTAGGCTCCCTATTTCACACCTTATGTCAAATAAAAGTCATATGAATTTTCATTGAAATGTTTAGAACTTATGAGCTAATTTTCTAGGAAAAAAATTGAAAAAAAAATCAGAAAGAAAAGAATCATAATAGAAGTCAGCAAGAGAGTAAACAAATGACATTAACAGTTGACAGAAACAGAAATAAAGAGCATTTAAACAAATATGAAAACGTTCAATTTTAATCATAAAAGTGTATTAAAACTGAAATGAGTTGCTATTTTACCAAAATAAAACTGATACCATTCTGTGACTTATGTACCCATGTATTTTATATGAGCAAACCACTACCCAGAGTATATGGCAAGTGTGTGGGGAAAAGGCACTCTCACATCTTTGGTGGGTAAGGAAATGTGGTACAACCTATATGAGGGGGAATGAAGGAAGCAATCTTAGAACTATCCATCAAAAATGTAAGTGCACATATCATTTCATCCAGTTATATTGTATCAAGAATATATCTTATATTCATATTCACATATGTACACAGAGAAATATGCTCCAAGAATATTCACTGCTGCACTGCAAAAGAACAAAAACAATTTAAAGGCCATCAGCATGGTTGATTAAATTTGGTACATCTATATGGGGAAAATTTCTCACTTTTCAGTCATATATGAATGTCTGAAGTACCTTATTTTGTACTTTCACTATAAAATACTATGTCATCTATTGATTACAGAAAATACAGAGACATTCATTCACTCATCTAGGACAATGGTTCAGAAAATAAAAACAAAGAAATATTTGGAAATAAACATTAAAAAAGGTGGATAATTTTCTTTTCCTGGGAAGGCCTATCATTTACCTTGAGTTTATAACCTCTTACATTTTTGGTGTCAAAATGTTCTTTATTTTATAAAATGATGATGGTACATGAAATCTGTTTTATATTTTGTAAGCATTCATCCTTAACAAAATTAAAAACTGGCGCCTCTATGTCAAACACGCTAATTTTTAAATTCCCAAACTTCAATGGTCCCCCAAATCTAGAAGTCTGGAAAACCACTGCCTTAGCCTATATTCTGTTTGGAGAAGATAAGCTTCAACTTAATTTTCTATTCTTTTCTACAACAGAAAGTTACAAAATTTTAAGAATTGTTTTGGCTTATTTGGCTTCGGATCAACAACTTCTATAACTTAGTTCAAATGTTTATCATAGCAATGGTAGTTCTTCCTTTCAGGCTATTAAGTAATTCCAACTAAAATGGTATTTACTCTGAAAAGATAATTCTTATTGGACCTAACTTATTTTGTCACTTCTTCAACCTCCATAAAATTCAGTGTTTGTCATACATCAATCCCTAGTCTTTCGAATTGATTGCTATTCATTTGGAAAACATATGCATTGTATAAATATACATGTATTTATATAAATATATAAATATGTACATATAAAAATATATATTTATATATATATATGTACACATATATATACAGTATGTACATATAAATATACATATCTGAGGTGGAAAAAGCAATACCCAAGAAAGAGGCTGTATGTCAATAAATTTTCCAAGAGCCTAACTTTCAAAAATTTCAAAGGTAAAACGTTTTTTTCCCTTAGCCACATAAACAAGAAGTTTTAACAAACTTATAATCATTTATACAATGACAACTACCACTGTTTTATGACTACAGCCTAGAAAATAGAACATAAAGAGACTTACTCAAGCTACCTAACAAAAAGAAGCTTATTTTTTAACTTAAACTCAATAATACCTTTGAGAGAAAACTTGATCAAAGATCTATTTTTAATATAACATGTACACATACAAGTTTATAAAAGTTTTAAACTCTCATCAATAACATTCTTTACTCTGAAAAAAGATCTTTAAGTGAAACATTTTCCAAAAGTAGATTTAAAAAAAACAAAACTCTAGGATCAGGAACTCCTATTCCATAAAACTATCCACCTTCTACACCACTAATCTTGACACTAGTTATTACAAGGGCCCAGCTGAGCACTTCACTGAGACTTTTCAGACCCACAGTCTTTTATTGATTACAATGCTCCAAGCCCAACTCCTACCAGGCTAGGTCCCCAGTAAGGTACCATTGTGTTGTCAGGGAATATTCATTACAAAGAAGACATATCAATTTAGAAAGTTTTTAAAAACTTTAATTTAGACCACAATCCACTTAAAAACTTCTGAAAAGCATACTACTCTTTCATTCATTTCACATTAGGTTAACTGTTTGGAACTCTTACTGCATTTTTCCAAGGACAAGATGGTACATCTATTTCTCTACAATCCTGAAGAAAGAACACACAGGGCTAAAAACATTCCTATCAATCTCCTATACTTTATACCCATTTTCCTTTTTTTTTTTAAATCTTTCAAACCCCGAAGGAAGACAAGGTTGCATATACTCATCCTTTATAAAGACAATTCAAGATGCATGGTTTAAGACAACCATAATAAAAGGACCCTAAAAGCTACAGCAATGTATCATGCCTGGGCAGAAAGTTATAGAGGCTTAGTTGGGGATATGCTGAGGTAGGGACACGTTAAAGTTCAGCCTACTGGGACTAGGAAGCAGCAGATAAAGGATGCTTTAGAAGATCCGACATCACAATTTATCTTATCTTCTACCTTATCTCTCATCACTCTTTCTGCCAAAGCAGACTTTGTTCTGGGCCAGCTGAGAAAAAGGATAATGGAAAGTTGGGTGGCCCTATCCCCTGTGAAAGAGAAAGGAAGGAGAACTGCTAGTGTCTCAAGACAATACAACTTACTATTCAACCTGGTGGCTATTCTAATTATATCATGTTATAAACAGAATTGCCTAACTACTTTAGGACATTCTTTGTGGCCATGAATTACTTCTTATACTCTATCTACTGTCAAACTATAATTATTTCATAAGTAAAAAAAAAAATTCTTTATATTAAGACTTAAAAGCAATATTTATAAAACATTTAAATCTGAATTTTCAATAAATCAGATTATTTCTAATACTTACTGCTTCAGCTTCTGCTCTTGTCTTGAATGTAATTACTGCATGAAGTGAAGAGTCATCAATCTGACAATCTTCAATTTCACCATATTGCTTTAAATTAAAAAGAAGTATTTCCTCCAAATAAATATTTTGAAACATCCAAAATCCTAATGGCTTTTAAAATTACCAATAAATGTAACCCAGAATATATAACAATTCATGGTGATTAACAGAAAAAAAAGATGAATAATTCATTTTAGTACTTGATATTATAAGATAAAGAATGGTCCTATTTACAATTCTATACTTTTTAGAATTAGGGAAACTTATATTTGAATCAACTATTCCTTAAAAAAATGAAATAACAGTCACAACTGGGCTTCCTTACTGACCTTCATTATTCTAATCCTAGAATATGCTAAATTCTTTCTGAAACAGAATATTTAATCCTCAGAATATTCTATGAGTTTTTTGTGTCATTCCCAATTTAAAGAAGGTGCCAAAAAGAAGATTCAGAGAATTTAAATAACTTTCCCAAAGTAATTTAAGTTAAATAGCAGGAGAGTCTAGATCTTTTGATTTAACATTCGAACTGACCTTGCTTTAGCTCCTATTACATACTCCTCTACACAGCACACTCTTTTAAAAAAAAAACTAAATAAATTATGCTTGCTTTTGTTTTGTTGGATTTTATTTTTTCTGTATGTAGAAGGATTTTTTTTCTTTATATTTCCTTTAAACAGCAACCTTAATCATATAAAATTTTAGTCCTTTATCATTACTGATACCTGCCTTCCTTCCTACCCCAAAACAAAATAACTATAATCTCATTAAATACACACACACACACACACATACACACTCCCCATTTCGAAAATTTCTGTAAAGATAACAATACTCTAGCATCAATCAGCTCCTTTCAGTTCTGTCAGTTACTAGCTGTTTGAACTTGAACAAGTTACTTAATCTCTTCATGGTTCATCTTCTTCATCTCTAAAGTGGGTACGCACCTCAGAGTTGTTGAGATAACACATAATATAATGAATTACATAAGACATTCAGAATACCTGCCACAAAATAAATGCTCTATAACTTTTAGCTATAATTTTTATTACTAATACTACTACTGGTTTCGGTGGATAAATTAATGAAAGCATGATGTTAATCACAATCTGTAACAGTTAATAGTCCTATAATAATGCAGTTTCCTTTTTTTCTGTTACTTGTCACATGTTCAAATCCCAGGTTGAGACAGAGAACTAAATTTTAAACATGCACCATTCTTAAAGACTGATTATTTTTAAATGTGCATTACCACTAACTTTGAAAGGAGTTCAAATCTCTAAACACACACAAGAATCTCCATTTAGAGGCTCTGAATATTATAAAACCAAAACCCATCCTAGTTGTCATTAAAATACATTCATAACAAACTCACTGGTTTATCTGGATTATTTTAGCATATTCTTTGCTAGCTTCTCTATTAGCTATATAACTGCATGCAAAACACTTAATTATCTGAATCTCCTTTCCTTTGTGAAAGGGGTGGGAGAAGCTGGGGTGAGTAGCAAAAATTGGGCTAAATTATCTCTAAGATCCTTTCTAGTTCTCTGATCCCTTTCTTCCTCCCTTTGAAACCATCAAGCATAAGACTTTCCAGACTCCTCAACCTTAACTATTAATCATTTTAGTTACTTCTTTAATATTTCCATTTCTTTCAATAATTCCCTATGTCCTGACAAAATATAGTTTCACCTTTGTAACTTCTATTAACAGCCTAGAATATGACTGTCAAACATCTAAATCAGAATTTCCAAAAGTTCAATTTTTTGTGTACCTATCTATAAGCTTACTCATCCTTCAAGATCTAAGCTCCAGTTTTCCTACCTTATGAAATTCTCCTATACTGTTCTTTTTCCATCATATGCCTATGTGAAAGATACTTTTCTGAGTTACTCAAGTACTTACAGTTTTTAATAAATTTAGATTGATGATGTGATAAATTATGTTTGCAGCTTACTTTAACTGCCTTGTGTTAAAACAATATATATAAAATCTTTGAAGGTGAAGAACTGGTTATTTCTTTTGTATCTCCAGAGCAGTTACTATAGTCCTGAAGGCAAGGCCGATGCTTAGTAACTAACCTTTGGGATACCACTAAGAATCACAATATTTAAGTTGAAAAGGCCTTTAGGCAAATATAATTTCTATTCTACACACAAGCCCAATGGATCCCAGGAAGTCCAAGTTAAATAATGGGTAAGCCAGGACTAGAATCTCATTCTCCTTTCTCATAGGTCTACATTAGACTCACTCCCTTTAATTATATCCTGCCAGTGAATACAGGCAACTTCAAGGTCATATATCAAAATTTTGTCTTGTTTCATTTCTAAGGTCAGCTAGATCAAGAATATGGTATTAAGACATAAAATTCCATCTTAATTTTAAAATATCTGGGTGGCCTTTGCGATGTGTTAAATTTTCTGTTCAATGTATATATCAAATGAAACTAAACTACAGGACATTCCCCTCTGAAACAGCAAAATTTAAATCATTCATTTCACAATATCTGAAGGCCTACTGTTAAGAAGAGCAACATGTCTTCCAGACAGTAATTAAACAAACAAAAAAAATCCCTCAGTTTATTTTTTGAATAATTAGCAAAAGACTATTATGGATTAATCAAACCCTTTGGTCAGATTAAAGGGTTTAAATTACTCATATTTTCATGATTTCCCCTTCAAGATCCATTATCCCCAACAATGATTATCAGTATGTGTTCTGTTGTACAGTAAGAAAGTACCGCAAAATGAGGAAGAAGATCTTCTCTATCACTCTCTGTAAACGCAGAAATCTCCAATGCCCTGGGACGATGATCCACCACGGCATGACCAGGCACACCTCGACCTCGACCTCGACCCCTGCCTCGGCCATGAGATGCACCTCGACCTCTTGAGTGAATTCCTCTACCCCGACCAGATGAAAGAATCCCTCGTTTTGCAGCCTTGAAGAGATCAGACACACAAGTTAAACATCACAATTTCTAACACAAGCCGCGTTACATATATTCTGAGAGAATAGTCAATCTTTTATACAATTTGACATCATATTCAAATACTGGCCTATGAAAGGATCTCATAATTTAAGGTAGGGTTTTAGTTTTTAGTTTTTGTTTTTTAAAGATTTTATTTATTTATTTGACAGAGAGGCAGAGAGCACAAGTAGGCAGAGAGGCAGGCGGTGGGGGGGAGGAGCAATAGCAGCTCAAAGAGTAGATATTCAATATGTGTTCAGTGAATCAAAGAAGACACAAAGAACAAAAAACGTAAGGGTATGGAGTGGGGGCTACAGCATGAACAAAGCAATCAAATTTGAAAGAAACACGGTACGTCCAAAAATACAGGAAATGCAGTGCAACTGGACTACATGGGATGAAAAAATGAAGCTAGAGAGATAGGCAGAACCAGATCATGAAAAATTTTAAGGACCACAATTAAGGATTTTTAATTTGATCCCAAGAGCCAAGAAAATAACACAAAAGCGGAGTGATACCATCAAATCGGTATTCAACATGTTATTCTGGCTCGTTTTAAGAACAGAGTAGAAAAAAGAAAGAACAAGCTGGGAAACCAGTCAGCAGGCTACTAAAATAGCTCCAACAAGAAGATGGAAGCTTTGTCTAAGTGGTGGCATCACAGAGGAGTAAACATATTTTAAGATATATTTGGAGGTAATATGTATAAAACTTGGTAATTAATTGATATGGACAATGAAGGAAAGGGAGGAATCAATGAAGATTCCCAGATTTCTGGTTTGGGTAACTGTGTAGGTGGAATTTAGGGGCAAGACAAATTCAATTTTGAACAGGTTGAGTCTGAGGACGTGAAGTATCCAAGCAGAAATGTCAAGTAGGCACCACTGACAAATCTCTTTAAGTATAAATATTTGTTTCTTCATCTCAAGACAGTTCATCTTAACATTTGCTAAAGTAATAATCTAAAACCCAAATAATAAACTTCACAGGTGAAGAATTAATGTTCATAATGGAGCAGCATATACAGACTTATGCTCTGAGCAACACTATCTCAAAATGTTCCCTGAAAAAGAGGATTCATGAACAAATCTGAGCAATACTGAATACTGAATATGTATATTTAGGGATTCACGAACCAAAAACCTCTAAAGAAACCCTATGGCAACAAGCATATTTAATACAAACTTTTCAAAATTTATTTGGCCTCAAAAGCTTTTTGCACTAATATGTTAACAAAAAATAGAATTGGTATGGTCAGTGACACACTCTGGGAAATAATACATTACTCCATATTCCAACAGTAACTACAAACTGAAGTCTAGCCATCATAAAAGGAAACCAGAAAATGCCATTCAGCATTTACTTTTATTATGATAAAGAAACAAAGCATGGACTAATAAAGATTAGTGGTAGAACCATTATTTATTTACTAAGATTTCTGAGCCAAAATTTTAAAAATAACCTGTTTTTTAAAGTATCACCAACAAACAATGAATTCTGGAACACTGAAATTAAAAAAATAAGTAAAAATTAAAAATAAAATAAAATAAAGTGCCACCAACATAGGCAAGTAATCTCCATAATAAAGAAAACACAATTTCTATATTAACTGAAAGAAATCTATATTTTTCAAAACCTGTTACCTTGGCCAGAACACAAAGGCAACCCTATCAAGTTTCCAGAGAATGCAAAATGTATGCAGGTTGAGAGACCATCTTATGATTTCTATGACAGGCAAGATGGAGCCTTAAGACAGCACAGTGGTTTGGCTACTAAATGTTAAGTCTTTAATACCTGGATGTCAGTACTAAATTCAGAATATGTGCTATTAGAAAAAAAATTATCAAGGCGCTAACAAATTTGGGCAAAAAAAGCATAATTCTCAGATGAAGGCAAAATAATCTAAAATATAAAAAATTTTAATTGTGGCATCAATTATAAATGTACCCAAGTACCAACTGCATTAATGACATTAACGTCTCTGTACTTCAAAATGTAATTCTGATTTTTAAACACTTTTTTGCTAAATGTTACAAATGCTCATTATAATGATCAATTTCACTTAATTTGTATAAAATTATACAATCATATAGTTAAATTAGAAGAAAGAAGTTTATTTTCTTTTATAAATATCCACAGCACCATCTATAGGCAAAACTTAAGCATGCTTTTAATACAGTTCTCCACTAAAGTCTAATCCTTACAGCAACTCAATATAATACATCTGTATATACACAGAGTATCTTTGTAATAACTGAAAAGGCCTTAATAGATCTCGGTCCCAGGGAGGAGGAGAGACTAAAATTAGGAAAAGAACCGAACTCACTAGAAGTGGAAGGACTTAGGTGTACAGGTAGAAGAACTGCTGCCACCCCTCATTAAATAAAAGATTTTCTACCAGTTCTGAACAATTTGCTAATTTCTTCTCTCTTTCCTGTATCAAATCCCAGTATGTATGTCACAGACTACTAACAATTATTGACTAGAATAAGGTGGATATATTTTCAAATTGGCCACCATGACTACATCTGCTCCTCTCTGGCATATACTATGTAGTTATGGTGAAACATACTTCCAGCTGTAATTCTGTATACTTTCTCCTAAGTTCAGTGACTTCTTCTCCAGCTTGCATCTTCTTATATAAATCCAGTTCTGTGTCAAGCAATTCTTTCTGCATCTAGAAAATAGTAATTAATAATTTAAGTGACAAAAATTAATATCCTGCATTTACAAAAAAAAATCAGCAAAGAATGAAATGGAGGGGGATCCAAAAAGGACTACAAACAGACATACATTTAACTTCATTAAATTGATGGCATAATCACACAAAAGAGGAAAAAAGTAATCATAGGCCACAGTTCTGACCCTATACTCTTAGTTGAATATATTGTGAGCTTGTAAAAAATGCAAATAAATTTTGAATCTTTTACTTAATGGTCGGAAATGCTATTGTTATAGCAATTCAGGAACTATGTGGAATGTATTAAATGACTGTGAAAATGAGTACTGTAACTGATGTTAGTGGGAAACAAGCTGTCATTATGGCAACAGGAGATAAAATATGGAATAAGAGGAGGAAAAGAAGCATTCTGTGGTACTGGAGAGAATCAGAAATATCAATATGAATTCATGATTTTACACATATACGTATGTACACACAACACCAAGTATAAATATTGTATAACTGGAGATTTTTAAAAATCACTTACTATCACATGAAATTATCTTCCTCACTTATTCACATCCAACAGATTGATGTACTTGAATTTCCCTCCTTTTAATCAATATAAGGCTGCTGGAATGTTTTTGGTGTTGTTTCTTTTTAATTTGACAGAAAGAGATCACAAGCAGGCAGAGGCAGGCAGAGAGAGGGGAAGAGAAGCAGGCTCCCTGCCAAGCAGAGAGCCCAATGCGAGGCTCGATCCCAGGACCCCGGGATCATGACCCGAGCCGAAGGCAGAGGCCTTAACCCACTGAGCTACCCAGGCGCCCTGGAATGTTATTTTTTTTAAAGATTTATTCATTTCAGAGAGAGAGAGACAACGAACAAGCAGAGGGGTAGAGGGAGAAAGAGAAGCAGACTCCCCACTAAGGAGGGAGCCGGACATGGAACTTGATTCCAGGACCCAGAGATCATGACCTGAGATAAAGGCAGATGCTTAACCAACTGCGACACCCAGGCACCTCCGAAATGTAACCTCTGTTTATTAACCTTTTGTACTATGAACTCCTTATAAAATAAAATAAAGCTCAAATTCTTCCCGCAAGTACCTGTATCACTTTGTCCTCAAGTTATCTTTTAAAGATTACCCATAACTATTCTCCTAATTACTGACTTTCCAACTGTAATCTAAAGAATTTAAAAAATTAATAGAGTCAGGATTTAAAAGATTAATAGAGTTTGCTTGTCTATACATATTTACTATTAATTAATGAAGGAGGGAAAAAACGTTAGCATATAATAGTCAGATTTTAAGCAAAGGAAATTACCTAAAAGGAAAATAATCTTAAAGCAGTGTAACATTTAAATGTTTTTTAGTAAGTAGTATAATGACGAAAAACACAAAGTAAAATACCTGAGTCTTGGTTTTTATACTTTTTGGAAGACAGCGCCCAGGAGAAACAGCTTTGACTTCATCTTTCAATTTGGTAATATTTTTTGTCAAAACCTCTAAAGTTTTCATTATTTCTGCTTTATCTTCAGACTTCATTGATTTGTTTTTCTCCAGTTTTGAAATTAACATCTGCCAAATTTTTTAAAAAGAAAAAAATTAAGATACTTATTCCTCATACTATTAACAAAGCAAACACAGCAAAATAAATATAAAAATAAATAACTACTAGTTTTAGTTTATATATTTATGGCAAGGCTTACAACTTCTAAGCAGAATAACAGATTTTGGTGGTGCTACCTCAAGTCTTTTTTTTTTTTTTTTAAAGATTTTATTTATTTGAGAGAGAGAGAGATCACAAGTAGGCAGAGAGGCAGGCAGAGAGAGAGGGAGAAGCAGGCTTCCCAGTGAGCAGAGAGCCCGATGTGGGGCTCGATCCCAGGACCCGGAGATCATGACCCGAGCCGAAGTCAGAGGCTTAACCCACCGAGCCACCCAGGCGCCCTCAACTCAAGTCTTAATCTTGGCACACTTTGTAAAGAATTACACGTTATCACTGGTCTCTCAGAATATAAGTTCAAAGCACAAACATAAATTCAATCTGACCACCGAAAAGCTGTCAATTTAAAGTAATATCAATAATTTTACTTTCCAATCCTTGTGGATATTACTAGCCCAAGTATTCCCACTCCAAATGTAGTCTGCAACCCAGAAAGAACCAGAGAAAGTTTTATGGCTCCCTTCACATAATGAAATCTTAAAAAATTACTTACATTCTTTGTCACAGGAAACAATAACTGGCTAGCCCAAGACTGATATCCCCAACATGGACAGGAATCAAAAGATAAACAAGGCAATATGGAGTAGAAGATACCACATATTACAGGTTTTCTGAGTCAAGGTGGTTTCAGTTTTTTCTGGTGTAAAGTACTATAATCTCTCTTTATCAAGTATATCCAAATTTAAATTAGAAATTATAAGTGAGGGACGCCTGGGTGGCTCAGTTGGTTGAGCAGCTGCCTTCGGCTCAGGTCATGATCCCAGCATGCTGGGACCCAGTCCCACATCGGGCTCCCTGCTCAGCGGGGAGCCTGCTTCTCCCTCTGCCTCTGACTGCCTGTGCTCGATCTCTCGCTCTCTGACAAATAAATAAATAAAATCTTAAAAAAAAAAAAAAAAAAAGAAATTGTAAGTGAAAATGTAAGAAGTTTCTGCATTTTCAATACTTTGAAATGTCCTAACTTTTATTACTAGACATAAACAAAAACTGATACTAATTAAATGTCACAGAGCAACCCTGTACAAAATACTGCAAACCATGCAATTTTACATTTTTCTAGCAGCCACATTAAAAAGATTTCTAGGGACGCCTGGGTGGCTCAGTTGGTTAAGCGGCTACTTTCGGCTCAGGTCATGATCCCAGTGTCCTGGGATCAAGTCCCACATTGGGCTCCTTGCTCAGCGGGGAGCCTGCTTCTCCCTCTGCCTCTGCCTGCCACTCTGTCTGCCGGTGCTCGCTCTCTCCCTCTCTCTGACAAATAAATAAATAAAATCTTTAAAAAAAAAAAAAAAAAAAAATTTCTAAAAACCCAAACTAGTAAAGTTAATAAATACTGTGTTTAACTCAATATATCCAATATGCTATACTTAAAAAAAATTACTGAGATGTTTTACTTTTTTCCTTCATATTACATCTTTGAAATCTAGTATGCATTTTATATCCACAGAGCGCATAACAATTTAGATAAGACTTTTCTCAAGTACTCAAAAATTGGATGAAGCTATTAGCTATGACACAAAACTAGAGGATTCCAAGCCAATTAAAGAAAGGTACATATTTTAACAGAAAAAAAAAATAACCTGAGAAAAAGGTTCCAATTCACTTTCAGTTGACAAACTACTATGCAGCAACATATCTTGATAAACACTCATTTTCACTTCAAGTTGACCACCTGGGTTCCTTGAAATCACTCCAAACCCCAGTTCACCATTTAATGCTCTTCATCCTCAGTACATTAATCAACTGATATATACCTTATCACAGACAAATATTTCAGTTTTACCCTTTTCAATTACATAAAATATATTTCTTAGGATTAGCTATATAGTGTCAAATTAAATTTACTTAAAATTAAAAGACCATAAATATATTTTGCCAAATCTACTATTTTACCTTCTGTGTTTCAATATGCTTTTCTAAAATTTCTTGCTTCCTTTTCCTTACATCTTGCTGAAGTTTCAGTGCCTCCTAGTGAGAGACCAAAAATGTCATTAGAATATTTACTGTATATTTTTCTGATAAACAGATATTCCAGAGGAAAGAAATGGTTATAGATGCAGCAGTTTTGGCAACAATTAAATGTAAAATTTACAAGTTAAATACATATGTAAGTTTCAAGAGAATCCTTCCCCCCAAAATTAATACCAATTATTACACCATGAAAAACAGAAGTTCAGTGCCAACCAACATACACTTTTCTGTTTTGTGATAAGTCTTGAAAAAACACATACATGCAGAAAAGCTTTCCTACGTGCACATTTTGGACACTATTATCTGTATTTACCTGTTTTTTTTTCTGTGCTTCATTATTATCAACTGCAGAGGTGGAAACAAGTAAGGTTTTCTGCGCAGCCTTCAAAGCAGCTGGATTATATACTGTTTTAGTTAGGCCAGTAGATGTAGACAACACCTACCAATACAAATTCAATTTATTAAAAAATTTATTAAGCATTCGTGATATCTGTCTTTTCTACAAAACCCAATTTTAAAACATTTTTGTCAAAAATCAGTACACTGAAATAAATGTATTATTTATATAATTGTAACATTATTAACTAAACCATATTTAGTGATTTGAAAGGTTATGACTGAGGCATAAACTATAAAATAAAAAAAAACTAAACAGCATATACCTATAGAAAAAAAAAACATATAAAAACTGGAATTCAAGAAAAAAAACACTGCAATTACTGTATCACTGAGAAAATATTAGTTGCTAAAACATTTACTTAATATCCCTAGTGACTAGAGCAAACACTGTACACAAGAGCACGACACAGGAGGAAACTGGTACCGTCCTTCAATTTAACATGATCACTCATGATTTATAGTTCTGAAATTAACCTCTGTTAAGAACTTAAGAAACTGCTTTCTTTCTCCATTCCATCTGATGCATTGATCCCTCTGTTTTAAGTGACCCTATTCCCTTACACCTAGCTCAAGTTCAGCACCAAATGGTCAAGACCTCCACAAACTCCTAATTATTTATTTCTTCTACCCAGATCCTTCCATGAAATTTTATTCCTACGGCTATTCAAACACCTAACTAAAATGACCTAATGATATATTAATTTATGTGTCTGTCTATTCAAAAGCCACCAAAACCACGTCTTTCTCCTCTCTGTGCTTCTTCTGGTACCTAAACCTTGTTACCAACTAATTATGAGACTCTGGGTAACTTCAAGCACCTTCTTTGGGCCTCAGTTTGTTCATCTATAAAATAAGAATGTTTAAGTTGATGGCATCTAATGTCCTTACAAACTCAAAAATTCATTCCATGTACGGCTTTTTTTTTGCTTCATTCACCGCTCTATCTTCAGTGCCTAGAACAGTGCCAGGGCATGTAGTAAACACTCAACAAATAGTTTTGCACTAAATTAAACTGAAATGATGATAGACTGAAGTGTACAATCTACACAAGGGTCATTCATGAAAATAAAAGTGTATAGGCTACCTTTTTCATTCTTCAAAAGCAGGAAGCTGTAGGTTCCAAGGTGTGGTCAGTTACCAGTTTTTAGGAAAGGAGTCTAGAGATCCCTTAAGAGTAATCTACGAATGTTATAAAAAACTAAACATGGAACCATATGTGTGAACAATGTAACTTTCCGGGGGGGGGGGGGGGACAGTTTCCAAAGTGTTAAGGGAGTTCCCTTCTTAAAATAGGTTAAAAGAACTACACAAACAGAAGATTATCAGTGAGAAAAGGCCCGACCTTTTAGCGCCTAAAATATAAACATCTGGGTATATCAGAGAAGTACCAATCAGACACTATTTTCTAATGTGCTTTCATGAAGTTAGATTAGGAAACATCACAAAGATTAGACAACTCATCACTAGTCTAAGTATTCAAGAATGTTTTAGCCTCCAAGTAACATAAAAACCAGAATACTATTAATTATACTGGTTCCATACAATAAAACTGATGTTTAAAAATAAAGGTTCTGGGGGCACCTGGGTGGCTCAGTGGGTTAAAGCCTCTGCTTTTGGCTCAGGTCATGATCCCAGGGTCCTGGGATCGAGCCCCACATCGGGCTCTCTGCTAGGCGGAGAGCCTGCTTCCTCCTCTCTCTCTCTGCCTGCCTCTCTGCCTACTTGTGATCTGTCAAATAAATAAATAAAATCTTTAAAAAATACAAAAATAAAAATAAAAATTAAGGTTCTTTATAATACTTGAGGTGTATCAAATCTGACTGATAATTTTCTTCAATAACAAAAAATAATACTCAGATATCACTAAAAATAACGAAATGGTTGCATTCGGTAAAATATGGAGTAAATACAGATTTACTTTGCAGTCTAACTTCAGTCACCATTCTCTGTAATATCAGAAAAAAATTTCTTCTATGCTACCTTACCATACCACATGATGCTAAACTGCATGATCATACAAGGATGACCGAATAACTTTATAGAGAAACACAAGATAATGTTCTAAAGACAGACTCTTTGTCTCATAAACGGTTTCCTTCATGAGCGCTCCATAAAGAGTTGAAAAGTTGTGACCAAAAAGATTTCTATACTCAAATAAGTTGGAAATAATATAAACCTACTTTCTAGTTTCAAGATGCATTTTACCATAAAAGCTGTGAGAAGGCCTGAAGTAAAGAAACCCATGTAATTTGTTTAATTTGGCATTTCTCCAATTTCAGTGAGAAGGGAACACTCCCTTTCAAAGTATACTTGTTAACATCTGATATCAGACTAAGGAATACTGATTCGAAGTGAATAAAACTGTATGACAAGAATGAGAAGACTCCTTTACTCCTAAAAGCATCCCACTTCCTTGTTTTATCCAGGAACTCCCTTCTATTCTCTCTACACAGAACATTAGCTGGCATATTTCACTGAGCTCAAGACATCACTATGAAACACATTATCACAATGTACCCCTACTAAAGGCAAAAACGTTGCCAATTATTACCCCAAACACAAATAAGATGTAGCCTAATTCAGAGATATTGAAAGGTGAAAATAAATGTCTTATAAACAATGAAGTATATGATCACAAGAACTGCTCACTATTTGAATCTATTTGGTTCTAGAGTTTAGACAGTAAGAGTATGAATAGCAAGGGATATCTGTATTTTCAAAAGACAAAAATGGAGTTGTGATTAAAGAGAGGAAAATCTGTTAAGAATGAAACCAGTGGAAGGACATGACAAATCCAAAAGAAAAGAAGGTGCTACAACTCCTAAGAACAAAGTCAAAGCACAGGTGGTGGCTTTGCAAATAATCACACCTTCTCTATTTTCCAAATGGGTTTCTGCCTGTGCTGTATTTTTTTATATATTGACCTTACTGCATTCACCTATTAATTCCCAAGTTGGTGAATTCCTTTGGATTTTTCACATATATGATGTCATCTGCGAGTAAATATAGTTTTGTTTCTTCTTTTGCCATCTTTTCACCATTTATTTCATTTTCTTACCTTACTATACTGGTTAGGCCCTACACTTAAGTGATGATTTCAATAATCTTGTTCCTGATCTCAAGAAGAAAATCATTCAATATTCCACTATTCAGTATTTTAGCTCTATGAAGATAAACTTTATCAAATTAAGGGAAGTTTCTATTCTTATTTTGTGTGCTGTTTATTGTCGCTAAGTAATAAATTTCATCATATGCTTTTTCTACTGAAATAATCAGAGGAGGTTCTTCCCACTCCTCTCCCCCTTATTCTGTTAATGTGGTGAATTAAGTGGATTTTAAAATGTTAACTCAATCTTGCATTTCTGGAATAAATTCTACCTGGCCAGCAAGTATTTTCTTTCTTCTTATCACTGAGAACTTGCTAATATTTAGCTTAGGATTTTTAGGTATACATTCATGAGCTACTGCTTATAATTTTCCTTTATTGTAATATACTTGTTAGGTTTGGTGTCAAAGGTTTGTTGAATTCAAAAAGTGAGCTGAAAAGTATCATATATGCTTTGTTATTAAAATGTACATCAGTACTACCTCTCACTTTCCAAGACAAAAGTCAATTTCTTAACAAGTTATAATCCATTAACACCTCTTTATCTTATTTCCTATGTAAAATACTGTCAGACGTAACTACTATAACTCTTGTAAATAAAAAGAAAAACAGGGGCGCCTGGGTGGCTCAGTGGGTTAAGCCGCTGCCTTCGGCTCAGGTCATGATCTCAGGGTCCTGGGATCGAGTCCCGCATCGGGCTCCCTGGTCAGCGGGTAGCCTGCTTCCCTCTCTCTCTCTCTCTGCCTGCCTCTCTACTTGTGATCTCTCTCTGTCAAATAAATAAATAAAATCTTAAAAACAAAACAAACACAATCTTGGTAATAATTCTGACTAAATAATCCAGGTAATAATCCTGAGAGAGATCAATGCATTTAAAAAAAAAAATCAGGGGCACCTGGGTGGGTCAGCCATTAAACATCTGCCTTCGGCTCAGGTCATGATCCCAGAGTTATGGGATGGAGCCCTGCATCAGGCTCCCTGCTCAGCAGGAAGCCTGCTTCTCCCTCTCCCACTCCCCCTGCTTGTGTTCCCTCTCTTACTATCTCTCTTTCTGTCAAATAAATAAAATCTTAAAAAAAAAATCAAAAGTACTCAATAACAGTTATAAAAAGAAACTCATTCCTTAACTGTTATATTTAAAGTAGCAAAATTACACAACAAATGAAAATTCAAAAATCAGAGGGTTACTTAGATGGCTGAATTTTTTAGTTAAGGAAACAGAGAGTAAGCTTTGTTCAGGATCATACCTAATGTCAGCTGTTAACAGCTGAAGTCTCCAAATGACTCGCAATGTTCCCTCAGTATACCACATAATTTCCCTTTTAAAAGTCCCATATTGCAAAGGGACAAAGATACATATTTTTAGATTTAAAAAAGTGGGGGGGGGGGAGAGAAACTATTGCTAAGCTGCTAAGGAACAGTAACATCCTACACCTGAAACTGATAGTGATACACAAACCTTAAAAATTTATGCAATTAATCATTTTACTTTCTTAGTTAAGAATGGTCTTAGGGAGATAATTTGGACAGTCTTAAGTCTTTCTGTAGACTAATCAAGGTGGTACAGACAGATGCCACCTTTATTCTTAATAAATCACTCTATCTTAAGAAGTACTCAAATATCATTCACTGATCATTCTTTCCAAATCATACCTATTTAATAGCTACTGCAATGTCTTAAGATTTCAGTATATAAATTAGGTTTTAAGTTTTCTCTCTCAACACAAAAACGGACTTTTAGAATAAAGAATCACTGAAGGGTTTACTCAGTGTTGTTCAGAGGAAGGGGAAGTTTTTTATATTTGTATACTTACTTGCTTTCATAATGACAGAAGACACTATAGATACTAGTTTTGAGTATTTCCCAGCCTTCAATTTGATGATGGGAAACATTCTTCTATCCTTCCTAAGACTTCTCTGAATCCTAAGCTCTAAAGATTTTTCATCAAAAACCCCTACATAAGACTTAGGGAATGGGAACAACCAAGAATAAGTAAAAACAAAATGCTATTCTATAAAGAAGTTCACTGAAGATGACTGAAAGTTAAACACTTCTAAATAACTGCTTTCCTTAAAAGATTCTTCATAGTATTTACAGTATTTCTTCATAAAAATACTACCGTTAGTGATTTTTCAGTTAGTGGTAACTCTATTACTAAATGTACACTATCAATTCCAAATCTGTATTTCTTTTATCCTAAAGCTATAAAAAACACATTAAAAAAAAAAAACCAGAAGCAAACATACCAGAAAAGTTCTGTAAAAGCTATAAATTTCAGAGTCTAAATCTTGACATAAACAGATGCTAAGCATAAAGTTTTTAGACCTCTCCAGAATTGGTCATTACTAAACAAAGTGTAACAGACTTATTTTCTTTATTCCTTGGGTTACTTACTATCAAGGTGGATAAACCTAATCAAAGTAAATATTTAGATACTGCTAAATTCAGTAGCATGGACTAAGATATAGATAAATATAGGGGGAAAAAAGGGAGGCATCATATGGGGAAAAAAATTAAAGATTTTATAGAATAGGGTAAAGAGATTTTCTCAAATCTTTAAAAGAATGACTAGAATTCACTTAGAGGAAAATGCACTCCAGGAAAATCACCACCAAAAAAATAAAAAGAAAAAAGGCAGGAAAGAGTGAGAAACAATGAGCAGAAAAAGGCTTGCTAAGGTAAAAAGAAGATCTAACACAGAGACATAAGCCCCAAACTGAGATATGATACGCAATGAATCAAGCAGTTATGTAGCTGGGGAAATGAAGTTCTTAACTTCTGTAAGAAGTTAACATTAAAATAAGTCTGGGAGTACAGTAGTGGTAGTATAAACTACAGGAGGAGCATACGACTAGGACTCCACGTCCAGAGGCCAAGAAACTGAAGGTGGTGGAGAAAGAGAAGTGGATGACAAACACAAGTGAGTGACTCTCAGGTTTTTAGACTGCACAACTTGGAAAATGGTGGTATAACTTCCAGAGGTTGGAGTGAGGAGGAGAGGTTAATTTAGGTGGGAAATCATCATTTTTTAAGCACATTATGCCTGAAGTAATGTTGAGGTGCCCAAGACGAAAATCTGAAATACAGAATGAGATTCCAATTCAAATTTCTAGAATTGCCTTAGTTTAACATGGCAAATAAGGAAGAGAATATACTGAAGAACCAGCGAAGGGAGGTTAGCCCTTTCATGGGATGCTCTATGTAACATATAGAGTCAACTTTCTACATAATCTTAATACTGGAAAGAGCCATGGATATAAAACAGAGGAGACCCACATTCTAGTCCTGACTCAGTAATTCCTAGTTTACCCACTGGGCCTTACCTTCCTTCTAAGGTGAGGACACAGAAATGAGAAAAATGATCTAATCCTATTCTGTGATTCCATATATCAAATAGGACTAAAGACCAGAGCATTCACTCATACCTAAATGGAAAAAATAAATAACACACCTACACAGAACTATGAGATAGGTCCATTTAATCAGTATTTACCCCATTGTTTAAAAAAAGAAATGACAAATGACAATTGTCAGGCTATGTACAATAGCTGTTAGTAATAAATAACAAATTTACATTTACATCATCCTTTCCAATTAAAAAATACTTTAAATGAGTCACTTTATTTAATCCTCACAAAACTCTGTGAGCAACACAAATTTACAATCATCATTTCACCAATGAGGAAAAAGAATCGGAAAGGTTAAGAGCACTGCCCAGTATCATGCGGTTAGTAAGTGAAGAGCCAGAACTCAAACTCAGGTAAAATTCCTAATTTGTGGCCTTTTCCATTAGGAAGCCAGAGTTTTCAAATTAAAATGCACAATATCGCTAAAGAAAATACAGTAAATAAAATGAGAAAATGAAAAGAAGGAAGCACATGGACATATAGTGAGAGGCAAATATTAAAATGCTGATGCAAAAAGTAAAAAAAAAAAAAGGTAGACAAATTTTTTTTTCTTTTTCAGCAGATGGAAAGCAAAAAGGTAGGAATAAGAGATACAGATACTATTAAGAAGCAAGAGTTTAGAACTATGAAAAAAATTAAAAAATTAAGATGCCACCTGAAAACATTTATGAAGCCAAGACAAACAGATCATGCTATTATTCTTCTTACCTTTTCAGTTGCTGAAACAGATGGCTTTGATACAAAACCCAACCTGTCCTTCACAGATAACTTAGTTACATTCTAAAAAAATTAAAATGGGACATATTCAGTGTTTCCCCAAACATATAGGTCTGTTGGGATTTTGAACATTCTGATTCTACTAATATATACTAACTCGTTAAGTATACTGATGTTAATCACACAAACGGGCCTTTTTCAAAGACAGAGACAAAGAAAATGTGTGTGGAAAAACAAACAGCACACAGTATTATGCAATCATAAAAAATCATGATGTAAAGTAAGGTTTCAACTAGGTATTTATTAAAGTCCCTCCACTGATAGAGAATCATAAAATTCTTAGAATCCTATGTTGACCAGTGTGCAGAAAGTGTGAACACTGTCAATATTAGATTTGAGTAACTAAAATATCTGCCTGCTTCTTGAGCTTAAAAATAAAAGCCATTCTTTCCTAAAGTATGTTTCTATAGCCAAATACACAGTATCTGGTGATGATCTGAGATAACAGGATGGGGAATTATTATAACTGGGGTTTTTTTTTAGTAACTGAAAATTTCCGTTCTGCATGTTTCCATACAATCTCATTATCTGACTCTTCAGGAATTACCTAGAAGACTATTTTAATAAAATAGCATCCTAACTACATCCTAATGCTTACATTAAACAACAAATGCTAAAATACCTAGAGAAAAAGAAATCGAAGTTTCAAAGACGGAGGGTGCAGAAACAAGAAACTGCCACTCAAGTGTGGAAGGCAGTGGGAAGGGAATGACATGTGAAGAAGAGAATCTGAAAGTCAGGAATGAGTGATGCAAAGCTCTGAGAACTATGTAAGTAACTTGAAACAGTATCATCAAGCATGCTAAAACCTGATGGCTTAAGCCTTCCCTTCGCAAAAGCTTTTGGTGCAGTTTACTGTATCATCTTCTCTGGAATAGAAATCTAGTTAAGTAAAAGATGATGGGAAAAATAAGATTTAATATACTGAACTTCATTTTTCAGGCAGTTTTCCTTAAAATTAATTCCTTCACAAAGTGAAAAGGAACTCAAGTATTAACTAGAGAGAAGAATTTAAAATTCAAATACTATAGGAAAAACAGAATGTGAAAATCTTATGCTAATGGTAAAAAGAAAATTTACAGGCGGAATTCATATACATACAGACTGTATTTCTGTATAAGATACACACAATTAACTATAATTCGAATCACAAGGAACGATAATTTGCTGAGTACCTGTTATGAGACACACACAATAAGACTTTTCATTTACCTGAGGAAGGTCTGAACCGGCACTCTGTGCTTCTGCTGGTTCAACAGTATTTGAAGGTACCGGACCCAATCGCTCTTTGACCGACTGCTTCACAACAGGCAAAATGGGCTGCTGAACTAAGGGCTGCATTACCTCAGAACAAGAAAAAAATGTTAAACAAGAGGATCAGCTCATGAACATGTCAAGTAACCTCTGTTATTTGTTATTACATTGCCCCTGCAGACAGTTTGAAAAGCGCAGCTTATAGGATTTTCTCTTTGTCGCTAAGACTTGTACATTTTACTATTAGGTGACGAGGTGTGGACCTATTCTTGTTGATTCTGAGGGGGGTTCTCTGCACCTCCTGGATTTTGATGCTTGTTCCCTTTGCCATATTAGGGAAATTCTCTACAATAATTCTCTCCAATATACCTTCTGCTCCCCTCTCTCTTTCTTCTTCTTCTG